>PVJN01012948.1:0-49769 GCA_004026805.1 Lasiurus borealis | reverse complement strand
TTAACTCTTAGGGGGGAAGGGGTGAAGGGTATACAGGGAGAGACTGGAAAAAATCATACACCTATGGATGAGATCAATGGGAGGGAGCTAAGGGCAGAGGGAGGGTGGGAGCTGGGTGGAGGGGTACTATGGAGGGGAAAAAAAGAGAAACAAATGTAATAATCTGAATAATAAAGATTTAATTAAAATAAAAAAAAAATTACATAAAGTGTGAAAAAAAAAAAAAAGAAGAAACAGTGAATGAAAGGTTGATTATGTCTCTATACAACACAAGTCATTCCTCTTCTGAAAAACATTTGAGTTATTCTCATTGCCTACTGAATAATCCTAATACATAAAAAATTTTCATGTTCTGGATGACCAAACGAAGGCTTGACTGAACATCAGAAGTCAGTCCTGCAATTAGTGCTGGGTTGCTGTGACAGGTGCGGTGACACAGCACTAACTGCAGAGGGGTCTGTGGATCAGGCCCAGAGAGAGGCCCGAAGAGAGAGGCAGGGTCTGGTCTGCAGCCTCCGTGGGAGCTGTTGATCAGCCATTGCCTCTCTTTTTCTCTCCAGGCTTCACCAGCAGCCGCGCCTCTGTTTCTCTCTGGGCCTACGTGGGGGCTGCTTATCCAACCCTGCCTCTCTGATCAGGCCTGGAGATAGACCCAGAGATGCTGACTGGCATAGAAACTGACAAATCAGAACCAAATCTAGATGAACTGTGAGTAGCCAATGGTTGCTTAGGAGGCAGAGCTTTTGACACTGACTGGCATAGAAACCAACCAATTAGAACCAAATTGGCCAGCAGGGAAGGGCAGTTGGGGGCAAGATAAGGCCTGCAGGGGAGGGGAGTTGGGGGTGAAATCAGGCCAGCAGGGGAGGGCAGTTAGGGGCAATCAGGAAGGCAGAGGCAGTTAGGGTGATCAGGCTGACAGGGATGAGCAGTTTAGGGGCAAGCTCAGGCCAGCAGGGGAGGGCAGTTAAGGGCGATCAGGCAGGCAGGCAGTAGGGTTAGGGGTGATCAGGCAGGCAGGCAGGTGAGCAGTTAGGAGCCAGCAGTCCCAGATTGTGAGAGGGATGTTCAAATTGTGGGATCAGGTCTAAACCGGCAGTCAAACATCCCCTAAGGGGTACCTGGTTGGAGAGGGTGCAGGCTAGGCTGAGTGAACCCCGCCCTCCATGCACAAATTTCATGTACCGGGCCATGTATATGTACAACTCAAGGACATTTATATTCCTACTATCTACATCATCAGCTTTATCTCCTTACTGCATCCACAAATTTTTACTTATCAGACATTTATGGAGCAGCTAAAACATCTAGTGACTCTAGAAACAAGCTTTATTTTTAAAGTCTCAGCCTCAGAAAGAAGTAGAGGGACTGTTAGATGAAGTTGGAACAGTAGGCATAGGATATAGGACTCAAGTAGCAGGCAGGAATAGGAAACATTGTTTGGCTGGAGGGGGTTATTGGTAAGTGATATGGTCTGAATGTTTGTATATACCCAAAAATTTTTTTTCAAAATATCAAAATCCTAATCCCCAAAGGGGACAGTATCAATAGTAGGTAGGGTCTTAGGCAGTTTCTTAAGTCATGAGGGTACAGCCTGCATGAAAAGTGTTAGTGCTTCATCAGAGAGGTTCCAGAGAGACCAGCCCCTTTCACCATGTGAGGATATAACAAGAAGGCATCACTTACATGCCAGAAAGTGGGCCCTCACCAGGTGACCATGCTGGTGTCATGAGCAATACTTTCTGTTGTGTGTGATCTACCCAGTTTGTGGTATTGTAAGTACTTGAGAGCCCTGAAGGATTTTTTTTTTAGATATATATGATCAGAGCATCAAAATATTAAAATAGAGGATGGGTGGGATCAGGGAAACCATATTCAGATGCCTCTGTAGAAACCACTTTGGACTAATCCAGCAATGACAACTGTCAATGCTGCCCAGCCAAGAACCATCAGAAATTCTCACCCCTAGTTTTCTTGCGACTTACAACAAGGAAGACAGCACACCATGGGGAATTCAGCGGGGAGGGACGCTTAGGAAGAGGGTGTTGGAAAGGACTTGGGCTTGTATTAGGCGAGTTGGGGGCAGGTGTAAGGACATGTGGGTTTGCTCTCGGTAAGGTACTGTCAAGAAATGGCTGCAATGGGGTCACCTTGTCATTTTTGTGGTTTGGACAACCAAACCATGTTCATGTCCCTGTTCAAACATGATTACATAGTATTCTTATTTTTGTCTTGATCCATCAGAGTCAGAGTGAGTTTACCAAAGGTCAGTGTTCTGTGAAACCATTTATGTCAAACAGGAGATGTGCAAGGCCTACCTGAACGTGTCAGGCCAGCTCCCTGATATCAGGGGCTGCTTTTCTCCTTCTCACACTCTTTCTACTCGGCGCGTTGGGCTTCATAGTACTCAGAGCTCAATAGTAAAATTCACACTGAATTCCCAATTCCTTCACTTTTGGTGTGTTTTTGTTATTTGTTTTTCCTTGGAGGCCAATATGCAATCCCGTGACGCCCATTTCATTCTGTTCTTCCCAGAATTCCTTCTTATGAAGCAAAAAGCCACCGTTTCCCTTGCCAATTATCTGCCTTTCGGGAAAAGATAAAGTCCGCAGTGCAGTTTATATTCTCCAGAAGTGCCACATAAATACAGAAGAATGACTTTCACGAGAGCTCAGTGCCAGCAAGTTGAGAAAAGGAAGCAGTTTCTGGGAAGCTTCACACAGCAGCTCCCCATACACTGTAATTCATCTAGGAAGCAATTTTGCTTGCAAGCGAAGCCTCCAAATTCATAATTTCTGGAATTTGTAGAGATGCATTCCATAAAAATACTTCTTACTTAGCTTCCCAGTCTCCATCCTTCACCCTCTTATTCCTCCTCCCCTTCAAGATACATGTGATGTTCCTCACTCCAAACCCCATCCCTGACTGGTCCCTTTCTTCGTACTACAATATTAATATGCTAACACCTACATAAGATACTGGTATTATAACCGATTATTAGAGCTTTGTGTTAAAGCTACAGGATTTTAAGTACTATAATTGTGGGGCTTCTTTTATTCTACAAGTATTTCCTGAGCTCCAACTATGTTTCAGATACAGTTCCAGGCCTTTGGGGTTACATCAGTAAACAAAATAGACAAAATGCTTGCCTTTATGGAGCTTATGGGGTGAGGGAAGACAATAAACAAAATACATAAGCTAAATATACATAGGATGTTGGTGTACCTGGAGTGAGGAAGGGAATAGGGGTGTTGTAATTTTAAATGGGATGATCAGTGCCAGCTGCACCGAGAAGGTGATATTGGAGCAGACTTAAAGGAAGAGCAATTTCAGGAAGAGGTTCAAGTGAGGCTACAGCCACTGCAAAAGCCCTTAGGCTCCAGAGTTCAAGGAACAGCCAGGAAATTAGCTGAAGCAGAAGGAACAATGATGTTAGAGCGGAAACAGGGCCTGTAGCCCAACACTGGATTTTGGATCTTTGTTTTCTGTTAAGATGGGAAGTTTCAAGCAGAGAGAGGAAATACAGAATGTATCTCATTGGCGAGAGCAAAATTTAAATTTTACTCTAAGAGAGAAATGGGGTAATAGCATCAGGGATGGGAGCAGGTGAAAAGAGAAGGTCTGTTTCATTTTTCAGAAACATAACAGCATGACTTTATGTTGAATATGAGGTATGAAATGAAAATCACATTCTACTTCCCAAGTACACTGCTTTATTTGACTGCCTTTATGTATTGAGAAGGGGCTTTATTTGCTTGATCCACTTATTCAATGAACTATTTAATATGACCAAGTTAAAGGAAATAATTTCTGAAACATGTAAAAAAACTTTAGTTTTCCATTTCTGGACATGTAAAGTATCTAACTACAAAACTTATTTCTTAAAAAGCTCTTTCAAATTCATTATCTTTTCCCATAATAGAGAATTAAGAAAACATGTCATGGCACAAACTACTTGCTAAATAATTACAGTGGTCAATTATTCAAAATGCCCCTCAATAAATTTTATGACTGTGGCTCAAGAATTTAATGATCAACTCATTTATATAGCCTGAATATTTTTAAATGATATTAAACTTTTTGTAAAACTGCCCTGCATTAATGTTATGAGTTAACTATTCTTTTAGACAAGATTAATTTACTTGCTCATTTAGTCCTTTAGTAAAAAAAAAAAAAAAAAAACAATGTCAGCTGTAAGAGATTTCTGCATAACTGCCCATCTGTTTCAAGGTAATGATCACAGACTGTACCCCACAAGTGAGTCATAGGTTGTGTTAGCTTCTTCCTTCAGGGACCATGAGTAGGTGACAAACCAGTTGTCGGTTTCACAACAGCATCTTCTTGAGGCAATAAGTCTGAGGCTTTAATTGAAGAGACAATTTTTTTAAAAAAGAAGAAGCTTTGCTGGTTTGTATTTGGAATTTGAGTACAGTGACCAAGAATCTCACAGTTGCTATGTAATGGACCTGAAACTAGAAAACCTGGATTCGAATCTTGGCTCTGTCCCTGACTCTGGACAAAATGCTCAAAGGCTCACTTAGCCCAGCTGCAAACTGAAACAAATCCTTGCCTTTCTGCTATGGTGACAATCACACTGCAGACTTACAAACCAGCCATCATGGACTCCCAGTAAATTTGCCTGAATCAGCTGCACCAGGCATCAGGTCAGGCCACTCCTTCCCTGTTTTCCTCAGTAAAGAGCCCCTCATATATCTCCATAGCCACCTCTCTAGAGAAAAGGTAGGACTTCTGAGTTAACCATGTATTCAACCTAGTAAGGGGGAAATTTTCTGTTTTCTCCCCACTGACATCTCAAAACTTTACATCACTATTTCTCTTGCGGATGGAATAGGATGGGTAATTGGATCTCATTGGTGTTCGTTTTACTTTAATAAATGACTTCTATGTCAAACTTATTATGATATTTATGACCTACTATATTATAATAGTCAATACTTTATCCTGGGTTTTACTTAATTCTTTTTAATCCAAGTGGAAAACATGCATTAATGTTTGGTATATGCAAAAACATATCACTATATTTGAGGTTATAAAAATTTATGAACTTTGATATAGAACATCAAAACCCCTTGTTTATATTACCTTGGAATTTTATCTTGCAAGTCAGTGCATTGAAAACTTAAAACATTGAACATGGCTGTCAAGTGACAGCTGGGACACCATGGAAAACTTGGGAAGCAATATAGCAATATTACTTCATGGCATTTGGAGTCAGAAAGAAACCTGCCACTTACCATGTGTAATTTTGAAAAATGTTTGAGCCCCAAAGCCTCAGTTTCCTCTTTGTAAAGCAAGGATATGAATAATACTTCTCAGGGTTTAAGTGGATTGAAAAAATAATGCATCTTGAGCTCAAAATAATGTCTGTCATCTTACGATGAGGAAGACTTAATGCAAAGTTAGTAAATCTGGAGTCCCTGGTACAAGAGAGCCAGTTAAAGTATGCTGACAACTTTACTTAAGATCCAAATTTAGGTAACAACCCAGTTTTTTTGGGGGGAGGAGGGAGGGAAGGAACTAGCTACATGCCCTTGGCCAAGGCTCAATCACGTTGTACTGTCAGCCCCCCTCATTTAACTGTTAGGTATTAATATGATTAGTTACAATTTGTTAAGCATTGACCATATTCCATGTGATCTGCTAGGTTTTGTGGGGGAGAAAGAAACTTTCCTCTACCTTCATGGTTCTTTCAGCTGGCCTAACAATCAAAGAGACAGGAGGCAGATTCATAAGAGAAAATAACCAAGTTTAATACCCAGGTACATATGGTTACACCATATACATGGGAAGTTCAAAGACAGAAAGGGTAAATGAAGTGTATCTGACATTCTGAGCTAAGGATCACCTTAGGGCTTCAGAGGGGAGGAAGGGCAATACAGAAGGACAGAAGCAGATATTCAGTAATTAGAAATTTACCCAATGGTTATCTCTGATAATATGATAAGCAAGGCCTCTATTCAAGTTCTTCTAGGTAGTTAAGGGCGGGAAAAAGTTTCTCTTGAGTCCGAAGGTGTTTGGTTGTCTTCAGCTCAAAACAATCCTCATCTACCACAGAGGCACATCTTGGGGTGAGTGGTTCTGAAACCCTGCAGTTTATATGTAAACTTCAGCCTTTATAATCACCCTTCGTGGTAGATGTTCTGATCTCTATTGTATAGGTTGTATAGATGGCTGAAACTGAAGGATGTTACATCTGTGCCAGGCCACACAGCCAGTAAGTGGTAGAGCCTGGCTCCACAGCCAGGCTTATCAGTCCCCAATCCTGTCCTTAGGGACCTACCCGACACCAGCCGCTTCTAGAGAGGATCAAAGGACATTATTCCTGTGAAAGTGCCTTTTGAACCAAAACAAAGAAAAACGTGGTAGGCTACATCCATATAAATAATTCACATAGGTTTGTGATTTACCCCAGTGGCTAGGAAACCTGAAAGAACAAAAGGTTACACTTCAAGCTCTCTTTCATCTCCTCCTGGAAATTTGCCTTGACCTCAATTTCGCCAGAACAGACCTAATAAACAACATTCAAGAACAGATCTCCAAATGCTGCTCGCTCCATGCCACTCTAAGTTGCTCCCTGCTCTTCGGAGTCCAGGGCAAGAAGATTTTGTGCTTTTCCTTGAAAGGTGGACCAACACTTTCTTGGGCTAATGTTTCACACCTACCTGTGCATTTCGCAGGCACATAAATGTTCCCATAAACTAAATGCTTTTGAAATCACACTGATACTGAATTCCAGTTTTCGGCACCATGTGGTCCATCTACTAGGAATTAAGGCAAACTTCGGTCCATTTTCAAGGATATGGTATAAAATTTAGAGCCAATTTCCTCTGAAAATGTTAAATAATCCCACATAGTGAAGTATAATTCTGTTTGTTGCCCACCCTTATTGAAAATTAGAGGCCTGGTGCACAAAGATTTGTGCAAAAATGGTCCTTCCTTCCTCTGGCTGTGGGCATCACCTTTGCTCCTGCTGGAGCTGCCTTTCCACCTTCCCATGCTGCCCCACAGGCCCAGAGGTGCTGCAGGAAGAGGGGGGAGTACAGAATACCTGCCTCATCATCATAGCAACAATGGAAGAATCCCACCGCACCCTTGGCCACTAGGCACCTGTGTATGCAAATCAATTTGCCATCTTTGTTAGGTTAATTTGCATACTCACTCCTGATTGGCTGGTGGGCATCACAAATGTACAGTCAATTTGCATTTTCTCTCTTATTAGTATAGATAATAAGCGTATTGGAAACACCACAAAAGGGTTGCTGGTATTAATGACCTGAGAGGCAAATTGGGTCACAGTGGGCCTCGGCTTGGTATCCTCTGAAAGGCACTTGGTTCTCCCCTCTCCTGGGAGATGCTCAGTGTGGCCCTCTCACCCTTGAAGAGGAAGCAGGAGATGGAGTCCAGATAAAGGGGAGGCTCGCATTCGCACAGCTAGAACTGAAGTCCTGGAAGGCGCTCAGGCCCCTTTTGCGGAAGGAAGGAAGGAAGGAAGGAAGGAAGGAAGGAAGGAAGGAAGGAAGGAAGGAAGGAAGGAAGGAAGGAAGGAAGGTCGCTGGTTTCCGAAGGAAGGAAGGAAGGAAGGAAGGAAGGAAGGAAGGAAGGAAGGAAGGAAGGAAGGAAGGAAGGAAGGAAGGAAGGAAGGAAGGAAGGAAGGTCGCTGGTTTCCCAAAAGCCCCTTTCTCGGGTCCTGGGACTTACCATTCCCCTTCCCGCTCACACTCTCTCCTTTCCCGTGGGCGCTTCCCGCGGGCCCCCCGCCGCCTCGGACGAGGAGCCCCAGCACCGGGCCAGTTTCCGCCAGCGCCGCAGGGGGGAAGGGGCGGAGAGAGGGCGAGCGGCTGCGCCGCGGGGCACCTGGCCCTTACCTCGGACGGCGCGATCTCAAACACGCCGGCGATCTTGGTGTAGAGCTCCCGGATGCTGGAGAAATTCTCCACTCGGCCCGTGGCGCTGCCGTGCGCCAGCTGCGTGTAGAAAACCAGCCGCGCCGGGGCGCGCGGGGGTGCCGGGAGGTGGCTGCCCTCAGCGCCCGCCGGCTCGCCCTCCACCAGCGCGCAGGTCTCCTTGGACTTGGCTTTCTTCTTTACCCGCAGCCCCAGGGGCATCTTGCCGGACGCGCGGGGGCCCACCTGCGCCGCCGGCCGCCTTCTCCTTGGCCCCGCGCCCTGGACTTTGCGCTCCGCGCAGGTGAGGGCGGCCGCTGGACCAATGGCACAGGTGCTTCCGCCTGGTGGTTGCGGGGCAGGGCCCCTTTCTCCACCCCGAGCCGCGGCATCTGGACCCTAAGCAGCCATCTGTCATCCCTCCGGGTGAATCTGGAGAGAGGAAAAGTTACACCCATTCTTCAAATCTCATCTCCGGGTTTCTCCCCAACCCCCAACCCCTTTTAAAAAAAAGATGGCTGGATTTCCTTAAAAGCCTTAGGGATGCTGAAGCTACAGAACAACATGTCTTAGAATACAAACATGCAGGCCCTTGCGGTGCCTTTCATCAATGTGTGGTCGGTAGGCACTCACACGGTTGGGACAGGCGCCTTCGTGTCTGTACGTCTGTCTGAGCCATGGAGGATATGAATTTCAAAGTTCAAGTCCACCTTCATCTGCCTTCTCTGCGCCTTACGACACCGTGCAGGGCAGAATTGGAAGGGCAAGTTTTGAGATTGGTGCCACATCAAATTCATACCCTCAATGCCTCTCGGTAATCTTTTTTTTTTCCTTCCTGGCACCTTCTCTGTCGAATGTTCGTTCAGCACTCTCCCTAAATCGAAGGATAGAGGCAGATATTCAGTAATTAGAACTTTACCTATGCCCTTCTTGGTCTCCGCAGTGGACCCTGCCTGAGGGTCCTACTCAAAGTATTGGGTAAACTCCCTTAATTCCCCACCCCTTGTCTGTCACTCCACCCACTCCCCTTCTCCAAACTCAGAGAAACCTCTTTTTATTTGACCCTTGATCTGTCTTCACTCCTTCAGAACCCCTATTTTTAAGGACTCTTGTCCTTCCTCACCTGATGCCATCACTGATAGCCAAAAGCCAATCTCTGACACTGTTTTCATGTCACTCTCCATCCCTGCAGCTGCCTCTAGATACGTTTTCACAACAAAGCAAAACTGTCTCGAATTATTAGCTGCATTTCCTTGCTTCCTCCCTTCTTCTTTTATTCTTAAGCTGTGATCAGACTTTGCCCCCACACACCACTGAAATTGCTCTTACTCTGGTCAGCACTTCATAATCCATCAGCTATGATTCACTCTTTTCCGTCTTTATCTTACTTGACCTTTGAAAGTTTCTGACTGCAATAACCATTTCACTCTTAAGTCAGGCCTCTGTTTTGACTCCCTTACCTCTTCTCTTTAAATGCTACTCTGCAGAAACTGTTCTCCAAGGCTTTTTTTCTTTGGCCATTTTTTGTTGTTTTTTTTGACATGCTGTTCTCCCTGAATGACCACATCTATTGTCTTGGTTGGGTTTTTATGTATATGTTGATTTCCAAGAGTAAGGGAGAAGGAGAGAGAGAAACATCAATGATGAGAGAGTATCTTTGATGGGCTGCTTCCTGCACACCCCCTACTGGAGGAGCTTGATTCCATGTGCCCTGACCAGGAATCAAACTGTAACCTCCTGGTTCATAGGTGGATGCTCAACCACTGAGCAATACTGACCAGGCAATTCTGTTGGTTTGTTTTTTAATCCTTCAAGAATATGTGTTTATTGATTTTTTTTGTTTTTATTTATTTTAAAGAAAGAGATAGGAGAGAGAGAGAAACACCAATTGGTTGCCTCCCATATGCACCCTAACTAGGGATGGAACCCACAAACTGTTTATGTGCCCTGACCGGGAATGGAACCCACAACATTTTGGTGCACAGGACAACAATACAACCAACTGAACCACCCCATCAAGGCTTGACCTTGGTTTTTGTTGTTGAAATCCAAATTTATATCCACAGTCTAGTCTACCAGAAAGGGACTGTATCACAGGAAACTCAAATGGAGAAACTGCACTTTTACAAATCATCCTTTCTTCTGAAAGCACCTTTTTTTCTTTTTTATTCTTGATTTTAGTAAATAGGGTCACATACTTAGTGGCCCAAACCAGACATCTTTGAGTCATCATACCAAGTATTTTCCTTCTCAGGCAAGGTGGTGGTCAAGGTGTACTCATAACATAACCTGACCCTATATTACCATTAGATCTGAGCAACAGGCACACCTGCTCTGGCCCTAGGAGGTGCACCAAACCCTACAAGGTACAAAGTCCACATGGTCACCCAGAACTCATGCCCTTCCTTCTAGACCTTGTCTGGATGCCTAGAACATCAATTCAGTCCTAAAAGTTCATGTTCCTAAAAATAAGGTTAGCGGTTCTACTGGCAGAAGAGAGGGGAGCCTATTTTCTTTAGAGTACCTTTACAATTTTTGTGTTTTATTTCTGTGATTTATAATATAAATATATCCTAGTTCCGTGATCGGCAAACTGTGGCTCTCGAGCCACATTCAGCTCTTTGGCCCCTTGAGTGTGGCTCTTCCACAAAATACCATGGCCTGGGTGAGTCTATTTTGAAGAATTGGTGTTAGAAGAAGTTTAAGTTTAAAAATGTGGCTCTCAAAAGAAATTTCAATTGTTATACTGTTGATATTTGGCTCTGTAAACTAATGAGTTTGCCAACCTCTGTCCTAGTTTGTATGCTGGTTCATACTCACTGAAAATGGAATAATGCCACAGGACCTCAGGGCCTGAATTTGCCTATATTGTTTATGATTGTAGCATCAAATAGCATTACCTTAATTATCTTGGGATAATGAAAAAAGAGTAGAGAAAGCCTAATAAGTAAATGATGCATTCCCATAAAGTGAAAGCCAACTAATTTCACAATGTATATGGATAAAAAGTTCACTGAGGATTGATTAAAGAAAAATAGGAAGAGAAGTGGGTCACCACATGGTTTATGGCAGGTACTTTAACAATGCCTAAACAATATGAGGGAACACTAGAGTGTATGAAATTAAGAAAAACTTCAAAAAGAAGACTGTCTTTAAGCTGTCTCAAATAAAATATCAAATAAATAGGGCAAAAGTATTGGCATGTGTGGTGGGGGGCATAGAAGACTTGGAATGCTTGTAAGGAGGACATTCTGAAAAGGGAAATGTGCTGAAGGTGGTCCATCTGTTTATCAGAATTCCGACTTAGGAGAGTGGGGAAGGCGGCACCCCTAATTATTTCTTAACCTTCCCAAATAAGTCTGTGCATGTGCGGACCCCTGGGTGTTTACTGGAATCCTTATGGTTAATCTTTAGGTGTCCTGCTTAAAGGACACTGCAGACATAAGTGTCCTCCCAAGACTCCTTCCCCTATTGACTGTATCTAAAAGACAAACTTTATCTCAAACTGCTGTTACAATAAAAACCTAATGAAGCAAGTGATTGAGCCTGTCTGGTTCCTTTAGCTAGAAAGTCTCTTAGTCCCTATGTCAGAGTAATCATTCATCCACCCCTCAGGATCCGCTGGTCAGCCTGGCATTGGCATAGGAACATTAAAATCTATAGCCTTTCAATTCCCTTTAATTTCTAAATTCCCTTATTCTTTGCCTAGAAAGTGAAAGTTCCCCTCAAGGCTTATATCAAGTTTACCTTTACTGTAAATCTCATTTAAGGATCCAGCTGTATCAGTTATAGCTACAGAAGGAAATGGATGGTACACTCAAGAATATCTGGCAATGGTTTAATAAAGGGATCGGGCAAGGTGGTGGTCAAGGTATACTCATAACATAACCTGACCTTATATTACCATTAGATCTAAGAAATAGGCACACCTGCTCTGGCCCTAGGAGGTGCACCAAACCCTACAAGGTACAAAGTCCACAGGATCAAGGGGCATGGTCACCCAGAACTCATGCCCTTCCTTCTAGACCTTGTTCTGGATGCCTAGGATCCTGGATTTCCCTACCCAAATAGGCCTGTGTCTGCTTGCATAGGCTTTCCCAGGGTCCAGGCAGCCAGCAGCACTGGTATGCACAATCCTATGCCTGGGAGTGGCCAAGGAGCAGCTCTTTATGAGGGTGGGAAGGAAGATTGCAGAACAGGAAAAGAATGGGGTTCTTGGGGGTGACTTCTACAGTAGAAATCATGTTTTATATTCCTATTTAGTATCCTCTCAGATTTTCATATGGTATTATGTAGTAATAGATATCAGTAAATATACCTGCATAAAATAAAGTGACCTTTGTTTTACTAAGATAAATGAGTTAACTACAATTAGTCAAAAGTAGTAAGTCTTCATTTTACATCTAGGTTTACAGTTCAACCCATGTTATTGACCTACAGTATTTCCATTCAGTAGCATTTGGTTTTTCTAACAGCCTACAAGTATCAACTATAAAATCAAATATGCATGAGTCTAAAAAAAATACCAGGATTAAATTAACCTTATATGTCTGCCAAAAGCAATAACATTACTTTGTTGGTAAGAAAACATGTAGTCATCAAATGAATCATAAGATAAATTTACTAACTTGTTTTTTCCAGCAAATATAACTTCTAACTACAACATGTAACATTAGTTCTGAAGAAATAAACACTGCCGCCCCCTTGACTCCTTCCCCTTCCCCCACCCCAGTTATGTATGTATCCAGTAAGTAAATACTTGGGAGAAAATAAACACAGGATTTGTTAAACTATGTTCAGTTTTCTCAGGAACGAAAGAAAGCCTGTTTTATAGTTGCATAGCAACAATAAACAATTGAAGATGACAAGTAGGAAAAGAAATAACCCTTAACTCACTGAAATTCAAAGACTTTTTAAGGAATAATTGCAAATAGAGAACTGGAAAATGGGAAGAGGAAATGAAGATGAAGTGCTATAGTGGGAAGTATCCTATCTAATAAAAGAGTAATATGACAAGCCAAGCATACCAGCCACACCCATCAGCCAATCAGAGCAAGTATGAAAATTAACCCAACCAAGATGGCTACGGGGCCACAGAGAGAGCAGGAGGGAGGCTTGGGTTGCCCCTGGTGATGGAGGAAGCCAAGCTTTCTACACACCCTGGCCCACCCAGGCCTCCACTTAAAGCTAGTAAGTTTCAATGGCTGCCACCATAGAGCGAGCAGAAGGCTTGGCTCTGCTCCAGCTACAAAGTTTCAATTGTAGAAGATAAAGAAATCCCAGATACCAGGGCCTCCACTTGGGTTGCCAGAGAGTATGGCCAGCCTGCAAACCATCACAGGCCCCTTGCCCAGGCCACCCCATGCCCCAGAGGAATATCCACCCTGATCCAGGATACCCTTCAGGGCAAACCAGCTTGCCCCCACCTGTGTACCAGGCCTCTATACTAACTAATAAAAGAGTAATATGCAGATTGACCATCACTCCAACACACAAAATGACTGCCCTTGTGTGGTCAAAAGATCCTGCTCCCATGTGGACATAAGATGGCCAGCAAGGGAGGGAAGTTGGGGGTGTTCAAGCCTGGAGGGGAGGGCAGTTAGGGATGACCAGGCCAGCAGAGGAGGGAAGTTGGGGTGACTGGACCTGCAGGGAAGGGCAGTTGGGCGGACCCAGGCATGCAGGGGAGGGCAGTTAGGGGTTTTCCAAGCCTGTGGGAAAAGGCAGTTAGGGGTGACCAGGCCCACAAGGGAGGGAAGTTAGGGGCAAACAGGCTGGCAAAGGAGCAGTTAGGCATTAATCAGGCCAACAGGGTAGTGGTTAGGGCATGATCAAGCTGGCAGGCAGAAGCGGTTAAGGGCAATCAGGAAGACAGGCAGGTGAGCAGTTGGGAGCCAGCAGTCCTGGATTGTGAGAGGGATGTCCTATTGCCCGTTTAGGTTCAATCCTATCTGGGGGCAGTCAGACATTCCTCAAGGGTCCCAAATTGGAGAGAAAGCAGGCTGGGTTAAAGGACACCCCTGTCCCCCATGCACAAATTTCGTTCACTGAGCCTCTAGTAAAGTTAATAATCAGTAATAATAAGTAGTTGTTCATTGAGTACCTAATGTGTGTCTGGCTCAATGCTCAGTATTTTATATGCATTATTTTACATGAAGGAAACTATCTGGCAAGGAATTTAAATTATTCTACATTACCAAGGTTCTGGTAAATAAAACAGTAAAGAAGCAAGAACAGATGTGAACAGTAAGCTAATTTAACGTAAGTTCTTTTACAATAACATAAATATGAAAGGGCTGCATGGGATTTAGAGAGCAGCCACATTCAAAAATCACATATTTTAATCATTTAAGAACTGTATAGGAAATAGTAATAGTAATTAGTTGATATATATAAGCCTTTGATGACTTTCAGATTTGAGCAAATAATTTCCTTTATACAGAACCCAAATAGTATGTAGATTAAAACAAATGTTTTTCAGTGAAAACAATAACCTAAATAACCCTTTGAAGATAATTATAATGATTTTAAAGTCAAGATATAGCAAAAACAAAAGGAAATATAAATTCTCTAAGGAAAAATAATCACTAAGAGTAGAAAGCCTAGAGTAATGACATTACCTTTCAAAAATATGAAATCTGGGGTCACAGTACTATCCATCCATTTGCTGGGGAGAAAGATAAAAGATTGTCAGGACATGTCCACCCAGTGTTGCTCAGTGGTTGGGTGGGCAACTCAAGAACCAAGAGGTCACCTGTTCAATTCCCAGTCATGACACATGCCTAGTTGCAGCTCGGATCCCTGTGGGGGGGTTGGGAGCAGGGTGCAGGAGGCAGTGGATCAATGTTGCTATCTCTCTGTCTCTCTCTGTTCCTCTTTCTCTAAATCAATAAAAACATATTTTTAAAAAAGCTTGTTAGGACATGAGACTCATTAGCTGATTATGAGATTATTGTCTCCAGCTGTTCCATTTTAAACTTGAAATACTTACAAATGATAGGTTCTCAAACATGCCAATTTTTCTTTTATTTTGTGTCTTAGTGTTATTGGACAAATTATACTAGTAAATTTATCCAAAAATATTTCACCACATTTGGTAATTAAAATTAGAACACTGAATTTACCCAGAAAGTTTTTAAAGTTTAGATTTTAATATGAAAACTCACCATCACAATATAATCGCAGTAATTTAAGATAAAATAATTTAGGTTTTGCTGTAATTTTAGTGAGAAAGGGCTGAAGTTTTTATCTGTCAAAAATGCAGAGAATGTTGACTTACATGGCATAGATATAACCTAAGGATCCAGATGGAATTTTTAAGTGGGCATCCTGCTTTACACTTTCCTTTCAAACATCAAGGAAAAAAATAGGACTGGTGAATATGTACATATAGAAACCTGGTGCACAAATTCATGCACAGGTGGGGTTCAGCTGGCCCACCCCAATCCAGGCTGATCAAGCTGGGCCTGCTAGGAGGAGGGGCCATGGGTGGTTGGTGGACTGGCCTTGCCCATGATCAGGGTTGGAGGGGGCCAATCAGGGGTTAGGCTTGCCATGGGGAGGGGCCAGTCTTGGGCAGTTGGCCACAGGCCTCACCCCCTGGTTAAACTCCTGGTCAAGGGGACAATTTGCATATTAGCATTTTATTATATAGGACTATATAGGATATGGAAAGAAAAAACAGCCAAAAAGGAATGTTATACAGAGATGGTATCATTTTCTGTACTTTCTACAATGGTTGTAAACCAGGGGAATTGTTGTTCAAGATATTAAGTGCCTGAGTTTTTGGTTCAAGAGTCCTGGTGTGGCCCTAGCTAGTTTGGCTCAGTGGAAGGGTACCAGGTTTGTTACAGTCAGGGGCACATGCCCAGGTCACCGGGATTGTGGGCTTGATCCCCAGTAGGGGACGTGAAGGAGGCAGCCAATCAATGATTCTCTCTCATCATTGGTGTTTCTATCTCCATCTCCCTTTCCCTTCCTCTTTAAAATCAATGAAAATATATTTTTTAAAAAGAAGAAGAAGAGCCATAATTTGTTTGGCTCAATGGATAGAGCATTGGCCTGTGGACTGAAGGGTCCCAGGTTCGATTCCAGTCAAGGGCACAGGCCCAGGTCTCTGGGGTTGTAGGTTTGATCCCCAGTAGGAGCGCAGCAAGAGGCAGCCAATCAATGATTTTCTCTCATCGTTGATGTTTCTGTCTCTCTTTTCTTCTGCCTTCCTCTCTGAAATCAATAAAAATATAGTTAAGAATAAAAAAGAGTTCTGGTGTAGTTCAGCAGTTGAGCACCATCCCAGAAACCAGGAGGTCACTGGTTTAATTCCACTCTAGGGCACATGCCCAGGTTGGGGGCTCTATCCCAATGGAGTGGGGGGGGGGGGGAGGCATGCAGGAAGCAGCCAATCAAGGATGTTTCTCTCAGTTTTTCTATATCTCTATCCTCTCCTTTTCTCTCTCTTTAAAAATCAATAGAAACATTATTTTTCAAAAAAGACTCCTAATTTAAGTCATTTTTGTATTATATAATAATAGGGACCCAATGCACAAATTCGTGTACTTTAAAGAGAACTGTGGGGGAGAAACCAAATGGCGGCATAGGTGAACACCTAAACTGCTGCCTCACACAACAATTTCAAAACTACAACTAAAAGACAGAATGGACATTATCCAGAACCACAGGAAAGCTGGCTGAGTGGAAATTCTACAACTAGAAGGAAAGAGAGGGGTTCATAGAGACTCAGAGGAGCTGCAAAAAGCTGAGGTACAGAGATTTATTAAATTTAAAAAAAGGAACTGTGGGACTCAAGGCTGCAGTAGGCACAAGGGTTGGTCTCAGCCCATCCTCTGCATCCCCTGCTTGGCTCCTCCCTCCATGGCCCCCAATCCCCTGTCTGCCAGCAGCCTCACTTGCACCCACTGATGGTGCAGAGCAAAATTGGGACCAGTGCCAGCTGCAGGTGAGAGTGGAGCTAGCACTGTCAGTGGGTGAGAGCAGTAGCAGCTGCTGCCCCAATTGCCCCTCAGGACCAGGCTGAGGTGGATAAGCCCTCAGGGGCAATCAGGGCCAGCAGCCACTGCTTGCACCCACTGATGGCACTGAGTGATCTGGACTAGTGATGGGTACCAGCAGCCGGCAGTTGGACATCCCTCTCAAAATCTGGAACCATTGGCTCCTAACCGCTCACCTGCCTGCCTGCCTGATCACCCCTAACTGCCTCTGCCTGCCTGATTGCCCCTAACTGCCTTTCCCTGCTGACCTGATATCACCCCCCACTGCCCTTCACTGATGGCTTGATCTTGCCCTCAAATGCTCTCCCCTGCCATCCTGATCACCCCTAACTCCCTCTGCCTGCCTGATTACCCTTAACTGCCTTCTCCTGCCAGCCTGTTCTCACCCCCAACTTCCCTCCCCTGCCAGCCAATTTGGTTCTGAGTGGTCAGTTTCTATGCCAGTCAGGGTCAAAAGCTTCCCCTCCTAGGCAGCCATTGGCTCCTCTTGGTTTACCCTTATTTGGTTCTGATTGGTTGGTTTCTATGCCAGGCAGTATCTCCAGGCCTATCTCTGGGCCTGATCAGAGAGACAAGGCTGATCAGCAGCCCTCTTGGAGATCCAGAGAGAAACAGGAGTATGGCTGCTAACTAAGCCCAGCGAAAAAGAGAGAGGCAATGGCTGATCAACAGCTGCCACAGAGGCTATGGATCAGACCCTGCCTCTCTCTTTGGGCCTCTCTCTGGGCTGATCTGCAGCAACCCAGCACTGACTGCAGGACTGACTTCTGGTGTTTGGTTGAGCCTTCAGTCAGTCGTCACAGACCCTAGGTTTTTATATATTAGGATAATATGATATAATATTGACTGATTTTAGACAAATTTTTTAATTTCTCTTGGCTAATTTTTCATACTTAAAGATATTACTTATAAAAAAGATATTAACTTCTTATAGTTAAGATGAGGGTTACATGAAATAACATTTGTATATCAGGTGGTACAGTACCTAGCACATAGTAAATGATTAATATTAGTTACTAGAGGCCCAGTGCATGAAATTCATGCATGGGGAGGCATGTCCCTCAGCTCAGTCTTCACCCTCTCCAATCTGGGACCCCTTGAGGAATATCTGACTGCCCATTTAGGCCCAATCTCTGTAGAGGATCCCTCTCAAAATCCAGGACTGCTGGTTCCCAACTGCTCACCTGCCTGCCTTCCTGATTGCCCCTAACTACTTCTACCTGACAGCCTGATCACCCCCTAACTGTTTCTCTGCCAGCCTGATTGCCCCTAACTGCCCTTGCCTGCAGGCCTGGTCATCCCTAACTGCCGTCACCTGCAGGCTTCATTGCCCCCAACTACCCTTGCTTACAGGCCTGGTCCCTCCCAACTACCCTCCCCTGCTGGTCTGATCACTCACAACTTCCCTCCCTTGCACACCTGGTCTCCCCCAACTGCTCACCCCTGTAGGCTTGGGTTCTCTCCAACTGCTCTTCCCTGCAGGCTCAGTCGCCCCCAACTTCCTTCCTCTGCTGGTCTGATCACCCTGAATTGCCCTCCCCTGCAGGCTTGATCACCCCCAACTGCCCTCCCTTGTAGGCCTGGTCCCTCCCAATTGCCCTCCCCTGCTGGCCATCTTGGGCAACCATCTTGTGTCCATATGGGGGCAGCCATATTTGACCACATGGGGGCAGCCATCTTGTGTATAGATACCACAAAATGTCTGCTATTATATTTAGCATAAATTCAACCCAACATTTATTAAGAAATTGCTTTGTATCAGACCTGACCTAAATGCTGTGGAAGAAGTCTATTTTCAAGAAGATCAAGTCTAGTGAGAAAGATTAAGACTACTTCAACTTTTTTATCAATCTTTATCATTTAGAAGGTGGAAATCTATTTCCCTATTTAAACAGAAAATTTTAATTTAACCATCCTTATGGTTGTTAAAATAAAAGATGATTTCTTTTTGCTGACACCGAATTCTAACCAGCAGACATTTTCTTTTTGGGAATTAAGATGCATTCCCCCAAAGAATGTTTATCCCATTCTCTGCCATGAAAGCACCTTCTTGTCTGCTAGGATCTTAAATGTTTTGAAAAGATCCAGAGTGCCATAAAAATTCAAGGCAAAATACTAAGGTATTGTAGCTGGCATCTAATAAGTGCTAAATTTTTGTTGAAATAAGTATTCCCCCTCCTTTCCATTTCTATTGCTAACTTTAACTCAAGCCCTCATACTATCTTAACCCAATCATTTTGATTGTCTTCCAACTGGGCTCATTTCTCCTGTGCTTTATCTTTCCTATTTGTCTGCTACACCTTCATCTATGAGTGATCTTAGTAAATTTAAATCTGATTGTGTTGCTTCACTGCTTAAAGCTACTTGTCTTCCATTGCTTTCAATGGTGGTCCACAGTGTGAGCACTATCAACATCACCCAGGAACTTTTTATAAATGCAGTTTCTCAGACCTACCCCAAACTCACAATCCATGTTGTAAGAAACTCCCCAGGTGTCTCTGATGCATCCTACATTTGGGGACCACTGGCTTATTGGATAAAATACAAACACCTGAGGATAGCCTATACCTAGCACCAGTTCTCCCCCTATTCCCTCCTCCTCTGTATCAAACCATATATTTTAACCCTGCTAAAGCACTGGCAGTTCCCTAAATACTACTGCCCTTTGCTCATGGTACTCCTAGAAAGCACTTTCCTAATGTGGCAGCCTGATAGCCCCTGCTCACTTATCAAAATTCAGCTCAAGGTTTTCTGAAGTAGCAGTTAGATATATGGAGTATCTCATAAGCCGCAATAGAAAAATCAGAGTGCAAAACCTTAGGACTTTGGAGTAAGGGCATATCCTCTGTGGCCAACAGCCATTTTCCCTTTGAAAAGCTCCAGATTTGCTGGTAGAGGCTCACCAGCTGATGGGGGGACACCATGTGATCATGCAACCTAAGCTGCTCCTCTTGAATTGAATGTTACTTGGTCAACCAAATCATTAAGTTGAAACATGAATTTTATTATTAATACAACTAATAATGCATTCCATTAAACAAAAAGTATAGGGCAAGACTGGTGCCACGTAAAGGAGGAAAAAACACAGGCCTTGATCTTCACAGTATATAGGCACCAGCCAGAAATGAAGAGCAACTGCATTACCTCCCAACACTGCCCTGAAGCATAGGGTGAAGGAAAATCGCCCCAGTAAGCAAAACTTGGGGCAGTTCATTTGATTGTCCACTTTGCAAAGAAAGAGAAATGATCTGATATCTATTTCCTTTGCCCACATACCCCTAGCCACTTTAGCTGATAATGTAAATTGACAAGAGGATCTTTAAGGTTTTGGGAGGAGCACAAGGGCAAAAAACCTCGGGCCCTGCCTAAACACTATTGATCATTCTTGTTTGCTGTTATCCATTAGGCAACAATGTTGTAGGAGTTTTACCTTTAAATCTTTAGGGGGCAGCACATTGAGAGAAATAATTCACCAGTCCCAGGGCTTTCAATTGAAAGAAGGGGAGGAATTAATAGCTAGGACTATCAGTCAGTCTGATTTGTTCCCATCAATACTTCCTAATACCAAGGCCTGGGGATGCTCAGCATCTGCAACCTGGGCTATTGCTTTCAACTTCAGAAGTGGAGCTTCCTGCAATGTCTGTTACAAGATGGCACAGGACAAAAGCAAGGGTAGACTTAAGCTTTCCTCCAACGAAACATCTCATTCCTCACCGACCTGCCATTCATCACCCCTGACAGACTAGTTCAAGGCTGCCCAAATCTCTATAAGGTTCCTCCTATTTCCATCTAACTCTATAGTTTTTCTAGGGTTGATTATCAGAGTGGGAGGTTGCAGCTTCTGTTGCTTTCCTACCATTCTGGCCAGGAACTCAAAATCCTCAATTCTTATGAAACTGATGCCTGGCATATAGTTTGCTTTTATATGTTTAATTAATATAGAATGAATAGACCCTAGCACAGAGGCCTGGTATTAGGATTCTAAATTCACTTTCAATGGAAAGATGCTGTGACTCAGAAAATTTAACGTTTACTGCTGAGCCAGACATGCTTATAAGTGTTTATTTAAGTGAGGTAATCCATTTAGTAAATGAAAACAATGACGATTTCCTTTTGTGTTCTGAGTGGAAAATAAGAAACATACTTCTTTACAATAATAACATGATTTAAGTGCTTACTATGTGTGATGGTTAATTTGTGTCAACTTGGATAGGCTAAGGAACAGCTGGCAAAACATTATTCTGGGTGCGTTTTATTCTGCTGTAAAACTATGAGGAAATTTCTCAAAAAGAAACACTGAAAAAAAATATTGAAAAAACGAGATTCGAACACTGAAAAAGAGATTGCCCTCGCCAGTGTAAGTAGGCATCATCCAATCCATTGAGGGCTACAATGGAACAAGAAGGGGAAGGAAGGGCAAATCTCTTTCTCTCCCTGAGCTGGGAGGTCCATTTTTCCCTGTCATGGTACGTCATGGCATCTGGTACTGGGGCCTTCAAATTCTGGAATTTATTCCTGGGGTTCCCTGGTTTCTCAGGCCTTCAGACTTGGACTGAATTATACCACCAGCTTTCCTGATTCTCCAGTTTGCTTACAGCAGATTGTGGGACTTCTCCATAACTACTTATTAATCTCTCTGAATATATATATTGGTTCTATTTCTCTGGAGAATCCTGACTAATACACCATATACAATGATTTACTTAATAAGGTTAATATCTTTAGTCAACTAATACTCTGATGTTTTTTCCCTAGAAAAAAGAAGAACCTTTGTTTTTTCTGAAGATAAATTTGCATGACTTTGGTAATTATACACATACACACACAACCCTGAATGCAAATTAATTTTCTAATAATTTCTCATTTTTATAAGAATAGTTATTAGACAATATCCTGGCTGCTGCCTTGGAGATATATGTATGTGGCCCATTTGCTTATATCCCAGAAGGAGATCTTGGCCTGAAATAGCACTAATAAAGAGGACACTTACATGAAAATCTATGAATTCCAACAGACTACACATAAATAGTATATGTACAATGCCCTAAAACATTAAGATTTTACTTAATGTTGCAAATAAAAATCATTGAATATATCAATCTGGGAAACATATTTTTCTCTATATTCTTTTTGTGGTCACTAATGATAACAATCAAATTAAAAAATATCAAAATAGAATTCACACAGATACTTTTAATGGTATTTTGTTTTCTCATATGTAATTCTAAGAGGAATATTTGTAATGCTGGCAAATAGAATAAAATTTTTTGACAATAAATATTAAAAATTTTTAAAGTAAAAGTGTTTCATTTAAAAGTTCTCTTCCCTGAAATTAGGATAAAGCAGACACATCAGAATTATTTAAGCTCACTCAAATCCATTCTGAACTAATATTTAATGTGAAATATTTCTAATGAGAAATTAAAACACGTCCATGTTTCTTACTAAAACAACCATCTTTTTATATAAGATCTTCCTAAAGTCTTTGGGTTGTAAATTAAATTTAAAAAAATATTAACCAACTAATATGTTTGCTAATATGGGCAGTTGGGAGAGACCAGGCCTTCAAGGGAGGGCAGTTGAGGGAGATCAGGCCTGCAGAGGAGGGCAGTTAGAGATTACTGGGCCAGCAGAGGAGGGCATTTTGGGGACAACCAGGCCTACAGGAGAGGACAGTTGTGAGAGATTGAGGCCTGCAGGAGAAGGTAGTTGGGAGGGACCAGACTTGCAGGAAAGGACAGTTGGGGGAAACCAGGCCTGCAGGGGAGGGCAGTTAGGGGTAAACAGGCTGGCAGGGGAGCAGTTAGGCATCAATCAGGCTGGCAGGGGAGTGGTTAGGGGCTGATCAGGCTGTCAGGCAGAAACAATTAGGGGCAATCAGACAGGTAGGCAAGCGAGCAGTTGGAAGCCAGCAGTCCTGAATTGTAAGAGGGATCCCAGATTGGAGAGGATGCAGGCTGAGCTGAGGGACACACACACCTCCATGCCATGCATGAATTTCGTGCACCAGGCCTCTAATTATATATAAACATTTGTACACATATGTAACCAATTAGATGATAGTATAAAATATATTCTTACTGGCAAAGAGTAAAAAAAAAACCTTAAACAAAACATTGTTATACATTACATATTTCTAGAAAATAGCCTAATATTTATGAATTTTTATTTCTAGCAAATTAAAGAGTAGTTTTACTTATTTGTGAACTTTTTATAGTTTAACTTTTATACTATATTATAGAATGCACTGATAGTTGAAAATGAACTCAAACAAGTTGTGTGTTTTTTTAAATCCTCACCTAAGAATATTTTTTCCATTGATTTATAGAGATAGTAGAAGGGAAGGAGCAGGGAGAGATAGTAAGAGTAACATATATGTGAGAGAGACAATATTGATTGATTGCCTCTCATACTCTACCCGACTTGGAATGGGATCAAACCTGCAACCCAGGTACATGCCCTTGACCAGGAATGGAACCTGAGACCCTTTGGTCCACAGGCCAGTTCTCTAACCACTAAGAAAACTGGCCAGGGCTCAAACAAGCTTTTTAATATAGGAATATTTTAAAGTTTCTAAACTTCTATAATTTTTATTATTTCTAATAACAACTTTTAGGGGAAAAAATGGTTAGTTTAAGTGAAAAACCGTAGAAAGAGGTGGGCAAATTAATTTTCTAATTTTGTTCCCTGTACCAATTTTCCAAAGATTATTTTATTAGTTTGAATTTCAAAGCATTATGAAACAGTAACACTATCAAATTTAAGTTCCATATATCATTTACTAATATTTATTATAATTGTAAAGGGAATGCATTTTTCTTTTCTGCTCTTTCACTATTAGTACTTTTTTTTTTTTTAAAGAAACTGTGGGACCTTTCAAAGTTGTTAGCAGTACAAATAAACTTCTGGCCCATGGTTACTATTATAACTACCTTGAAAAACAAGTTGTCATGTAATCTTGAACACATCCTAAGGCAAAAGCATACTCTTCTGAGTATTTACCTTAAATAAATTTGTGCACTGTGTGTGCCAAGAAAAATGGACAAGAATCTTCTCAACCTCATTTTTCATGGTAGAGAAGATCTGAAGACAACCCACACATCCAGTGTTGGTAAATGGAGACTGTGTGTTCATACAGTGGAATATTATTCTGTAATGAAAATGAACTCCAGTTCCAGGCAACAATATGGTTAAATCTCATAGTCATGTTATATGATAATAAAACACACACAAGTATAAATGTAATCATGTAATACTCAAAAACAGGCAAATCAATATCTTATTTAGGAGTGCAGAGGAACTAATGTAACAAGCCAGAAAACTATTAGTGCAAAATCAGTCAGTGGCTACCAGTAAGGGAGGGAGGGAAGAGGTTAATATTGGGTGCGCCTGGGTCCTAGAAGTGTTCTAATTCTTATCTTGGTAAGAAAAAGAAGCTGAATTCTAAGAAGGCAGAGCACTGCTCACATTCCCTGGGTGAGATTTATTCATGTGTCCACACCTAACTGCAAGGGAAGCTGAAAAGAAACATATGCCAGCTATGTCTGTCCACTGTCCAGAACAGCACCTGGCATCAGAATAGGTACCAGCCAGCTGTGGAATGAATGAATACTGGCTGTGTGACTTCATATTGCTTTATTTTAATTTAAATTAAATCATTATTATTCAGATTATTACATTTGTTTCTCTTTTTCCCCCTCCATAGCTCCCCTCCACCTGGCTCTCACCCCTCCCTCTACCCTTACCTCCCTACCATTGACCTCATCCATAGGTGTATGATTTTTGTCCAGTCTCTCCCTGTACACCCCTCACCCCATTCCCCCTGAGAATTATCAGTCCACTCCCTTTCTGTGCTCCTGATTCTATTATATTCACCAGTTTTTTCTGTTGATCAAATTTTTAATTTACTTAATTTTTAGATTCACTTGTTGATAGATGTGTATTTGTTGTTCATAATTTTTTATCTTTTACCTTTTTCTTCTTCCTCTTCTAAAAGAGTACCTTTCAGCATTTCATATAATACTGGTTGGAGATGATGAACTCCTTTAGTTTTTTCTTATCTGTGAAGCTTTTTATCTGCCCTTCAATTCTGAATGATAGCTTTACTGGATAGATTATTCTTGGTTGTAGGTTCTTACTATTCATCACGTTGAATATTTCTGGCCACTCCCATCTGGCCAGAAATCAGCTGACAATCGTATGGGTGCTCCCTTGTAGGTAATGAACTATTTTTCTCTTGCGGCTTTTAATATTCTCTCTTTGTCTTTTGCTCTTGGTATTTTAATGATATGTCTTGGTGTAGTCCTCTTTGGATTCCTTTTATATGAGGTCCTGTGTGCTTCCTGGACTTGAAAGTCTATTTCTTTTACCAGATGTGGGAAGTTTTCAGTCATTATTTCCCTAAATAGGTTTTCAGTATCTTGCTCTCTCTTCTTCTGGCACCCCCACAATTCTGATGTTGGTACGCTTGAAGGTGTCCTAGAGGCTCCTTACATTATCTTCACATTTTTGGATTCTTTTTTCTTCTTGCTTTTCCATTTGAGTGTTTTCTGATTCTTTATATTTTAAATTTTTTACTTGATTCTTGCCTACCCCTAGTCTGCTGTTAGGTCTCTGTATAATATTTTTTATTTCAGTCAGTGTATGTTTAATTTCTAGTTGGTCCTTTTCCATTTCTAGTAGGTTCTTTTTCATCTCCTCTTGGGTCTCGCTAACTTTATCCAACTTTTCTACGATATTCTTGAAAAACCTTTTAAGTGTGGTTTTGAACTCTATATCCAGTCATTTGTTTTCCTCCATTTCTTTTGTTTGTGATCCCTTCCCTTGTCTCGGCATTTTCACTATGCCAGGAGAACTTCTGTGTTGGATCCAGCCTTATGATACCAGAGTTGCAAAACCGCAAAAGCCTCTCTGTTGAGCTTGGGATGGGTGGATTCTCAGGGCTTAAGGGACCGCCTTGCCTTCCAGTTGGCCCCGCCCTCCACGGTCCCTGAGTCTCACGTGACTGTGCAATTGCTGGAGCGGCCTCTCTCAGTGTCTCTAGACTGCTGCCCCTCGGGTTCCTCTGTGCTCCCGGACCATATGAGTCTGGGTCCCCAGGGTTTCGCCTGAAACCACGGTTTAGTGGAGTTAGAAGTGACGCAGTTGGGAAGGTCTGTCTCCCGCCCTTGCGTGAAAGCCAGCAGTACAATCAGCTGTCGGTCCTCTGCACGCAGTGCCGTGCATGCCACCAGACCTCCGATCTTTTGCAACTCCCCTAAATTTCCATGCGCTTCTCCCTTTTCACAGTCCAAACTCCCCCCTGTATGAGTTTCAGCTGGATCTGGGGTTTAGTGTAGTAGGATAAGGGGTTCAATGCTGTTGAGTTTCTGTCTCCCTCCCGCCAGAGAAAGCCAGTCAGGTTCTCCGGCACTCGATCTCTCCACGCTCGCGTCTCTGTACCTCAGCTTTTTGCAGCTCCTCTGGGTCTCTGTGAGCCCCTTTCTTTCCTTCTAGTTGTAGAATTTCCACTCAGCCAGCTTTCCTGTGGTTCTGGATAATGTCTGTTCTGTCTTTTAGTTGTAGTTTTGAAATTGTTGTGCGAGGCAGCAGCGTAGGTGTTTACCTATGCCGCCATCTTGGATTCTCCCATTTTGCTTTTATCTTTATTGTTGAAATATACAGATGTTCCCCTTTCCCCCACCCCCATTGTCTCCCTCCTCGCTGCACCCGCCTCCCTCAGGCCTTCACTATAGTATTGTCTGTGTCCATGGGTTATGTATATATGCTTATTAATTCTTTGGTTAATCTCACCCACTCCCCAACCCCCACTTTCTGAGATTTGTCTGTCTGTTCCATGCTTCTATGTCTCATGATCTATTTTGTTCATCACTTTATTTTGTTCATTAGATTCCCCATATGAATGAGATCATGTGATACTTGTCTTTCTATGACTGGCTTATTTTGCTTTATATAATATTCTCCAGATCCTTCCATGCTGTTGCAAAGGTAAGAGATCCTTCTTTTTTAGAGCTGCATAATATTCTATTGTGTAAGTGTACTGCTATTTTTATCCACTCATCTACTGATGGGCACCTAGGTTGTTTCTGGATCTTAGCTATTGTAAATAGTGCTGCAATGAATATAGGGGTGGGTATATTTTTTTCTGATTTATGTTTCAAGTTCCTTAGGATATATTCCTAGAAATGGGATTACTGGGTCAAACGGCAGGTCCATATTTAATTATTTGAGGAAACACCATACTGTTCTCCACAGTGGCTGCACCAGTCTGCATTCCCACCAGCAGTGTAGTAGGATTCCCTTTTCTCCACATCCTTGCCAGTACTTGTCATTTGTTGATGATAGCCATTCTTACAGGTGTGAAGTGATACCTCATTGGGTAGTGTGTGTGTGTGTTTTATATATTTTTATTGATTTTTTTACAGAGAGGAAGGGAGAGGGATAGAGAGTTAGAAACAATGATGAGAGAGAAACATCAATCAGCTGCCTCCTGCACACCTCCCACTGGGGATGTGCCCACAACCAAGGTATGTGCCCTTGACCAGAATCGAACCTGGGACCTTTCAGTCTGCAGGCTGACACTCTATCCACTGAGCCAAACTGGTTTTGGCATGTTGTGTGTGTGTGAGTGTGTGTGTGTGTGTGTGTGTGTGTGTGTGTGTATGTTTTAAATATAATTTTATTTATTACAGAGAGGAGGGGAAAAGGAGAGAGAGATAGAAATATCAATGATGAGAGAGAATTGTTGGTTGGCTGCCTCCTGCACACCCTACATTGGGGATCGAGGTTAAATAGCTTGCCCAAGTTACAGATGTTGTTATTAATAAAACCTGATGCCTGGTAGTATTCTTTCCACAATCATTTTGCCTTCCTTCTTAAGTGAGTCATATTTTAAATAGGACACATTTTAGTATTATATTATTATACTAGAGGCCTGGTGCACAAAATTAGTGCACGGGGGGTGGGGGTTTGTCCCTCAGCCCAGTCTCCACCCTTTCCAATCTTGGACCCCTCAAGCGATGTCTGACTGCCCATTTAGGCCCGATCCTAGCCCTGTAGAATCGGCCTAAATGGGCAATTGGACATCCCTCTCACAATCCAGGACTGTTGGCTCCCAACCGCTTGCCTGCCTGCCTTCCTGATTGCCCCTAACCACTTCTGCCTGATCACCCCCTAACCACTCCCCTGCCAGCCTGATATAGATACCTAACTGTTCCCCTGCAAGCCTGTTTGTCCCTAACTGCCCTCCCCTGTGGGCCTGGTCACCCCTAACTGTCTTCCCCTAAAGGCCTGGTCACCCCTAATTACCCTCCCCTTTAGGCCTGGTCACTCACAACTGTTCTCCTCTGTAGGCCTGAGTTCTCCCACCAACTGCCCTTCCCTGCAGGCCCAGTTGCCCCCAACTTCCCTCCTCTGTCAGCCTGATCACCCCTAACTGCCCTCTCCTGCTGGCCTGGTCACCTCCAACTTCTATCCCCTGTAGGCCTGGATTCACCCACCAACTGCCCTTCCCTGCAGGCCCAGTCACCCCCATTTTCCTTCCTCTGCAGGCCTGGTCCTTCCCAACTGCCCTTGCCTGCTGGCCATCTTGTGGTGGCCATCTTGTGTCCACATGAGGACAGCCTTCTTGTTTGTTGGAGTGATGGTCAATTTGCATATTACTCTTATTATATAGGCTACTTTAATTATTTATCTTATATTTGAGAAGTGAGCAAAAATATTACTCATTAAAAAAATAAATATATATTAATCCTCTTTCTCCAAAGAATGCCCCTTTCTCTATATTAGCAGTGTCAACCAAATTCATGACAGATAATGACAGATGGAAAGACACACATGCGATTAGCACCAGCAAAAGCTTTATATGTATCGTGCATACACAAGTCAACTTAACCTTTTATATATATAGAATAAACTTGCTCCATTTTCCAGCAAATGAAAAGAAAATAGGATTCCACTGAGTCTCCTATCTACCTGCTTCAGGGCTTCTGTGAGGATCAAATAAGATGAGGCACAGGAAAAAGCTTCACAGACATTTGGTTAAAATGTAAAATGTTTCCACCTGGCTATAAAGCAAGTCATGTTCCTGGGCTGAAGAAACTCCAACGAGGCTAGTCACTAGGAAGAGGGTGTTGGGCATTGCTATGTGACATCATTACCTGGTGCATACAGCCAACGTTTCTGGGCTGGGCTGGACTGTGGGCCGCATTTTGCACCATGAGGTCTCAGCAGTGTCATCTGCGATTTGGTGGGCTGTCACTCTGGGGTGGTGGTAGGGCCTGTGTCCCACGTGGGGGAAGACAAGAGTTGCTTTGTGGGCACCAGATCTGTGATGCCATTTTTCTGTAAATAGCCAGTGTACATCATGGCAGCTCCTGCATTGTGCGTCTGCCCCCTGGTGGTCAGTGCATATTATAGTGACCAATAGGATGGGCAAAGGGACACTTAGCATATTAGCCTTCATATATAAATATATAAAAGGCTAAGTTAATTCACGCATGCATGATACATATAAAACTCTCGCTGGCGCCAATCACACATGTGTATTTCAACCTGTCATTGTGAATTATGAATTTGGTTGATATCTCTATTATAGAGAAAGGGCAAATAGTGATATTAAAATATTTCTTCTAATTAATTTTCTTTCAATGTGCATGAATGCATGCACTGGGTCACTGATGATTTATAAAAGCCTAATTTCCCAAGCTGAGAGGGTTACGTTTCTAAAAGCACTGTGATAGGAAAATGATTAGCTGAGGAATTTAAGTTGTTATGGGGGGAAAAAAATAGTTTTAGGCAGAATACTAAAAAGTCAGTTTTTAGGTTCATTAAAATGAAGATCATATTAAATAAAGAGAATGATAGTCCATATAGTATTTAATAAGTAATAAATATTATATAATATACCATCCCTTGCTCACTAGAAACTTTTTAGGAACTCACATTCACAGCTTCAGTAAGATACTTGCAAATTTATTTTTGCTTTGTTAGAGACCTAAGAGGCATAGTGAGACAATGAAGAAAAAAATTAGTCTAATCTCATTTCAAATGTCTCATACTTTTCATATCTTATGATCTGCAAATAATCCCATCTCTTGAACCTCTCCATTCACAATCTTGGAGATGCAAAATATGTACTTGAGATTAAAAATATTGTGTAATATTTCTCAAGTTCTTTTCTAATATAGACTTCCTATTATAACTTAATGTCACAATAGTACTTCTTTATATAATTCTCCATAAAGAGAGGGGGTAGAATATATATATCCAGCACACTGCATTACACATTATTGGATAAGCATTTTGTTAGTTAGATTATTACAGCTAATGGTTAACCTTAACTCTGAGGTTAACAAGAAAAATAAATAAAAACTCAGATATAGACAACAGTATGATGGTTACCAGAGGGAAAGGGGTTAGGTAAAGGGGGTCAAATGCATGGTGATGAAAGATTTGACTTTGGGTAGTGGGAACACAATGCAATATAGAGATGATGTATCATAGAGTTGTATACTTGAAACCCATATAATTTTTTAAAATATGTTCTTAAAGATTTTAGAGAGAGAAACATCAATGAGAGAAAAACTTCGATTAGCATGTGCCCTGACCTGGAATCGAATCACAACCTCTTGGTGCATGGGACAACACTCAACTGAGCCACACCAGCCAGGGCAAAACCTATATAATTTTATTAACTAATGTCATTCAATAATTTTTTTAATTGTCCTTTTTATATAAGGATACAATATCATTACTTTGCCATTTACCAAGTCCAATCACATATTAATTTTATTTTATCCATCATACCTAATCAAATGATAGTTTCATTTGATTTAAAAATAAGCAAGCAAAAGTTTTTTCAACTCCTTTCCCTCGAGAAAAGCTAATAGTAGGGAGATGTGATAAGATAAAAAATAAAGTAGGGCCGAAACCAGTTTGGCTCAGTGAATACAGCATCGCCCTGCAGACTGAGGGGTCCCAGGTTCGATTCCGGTCAAGGGCATATATTTGGTTGCTGGCACATTTCCAATTGGGGGCATGCAGGAGGCAGCTGATCGAAGTCTCTCTCTCATGGATGTTTCTAACTCTCTGTCCCTCTCACTTCCTTTCTGTAAAAAAAATCAATAAAATATATATATTTTTAAAAAGTAAAGTAGGGGTCACAAACTCAGACGCCTTCCAAGATGGTGAGACAAATGAACTAATTATGTGAAGTGGTTTTATGTAGCACAATAGAGTGGTAGGTCAGTTACAAAGTAATATGGCACACCTTGCCTAACAACAATCTAATTAAAAAATATAAGCAACTTGTGGTTTTCTTATAGGAGAGACAGAAAAACATCTTTATTAATTAGCTTACTGGGATCTACAGTTCTTCAAAGCTATTCCAGGTATCCAAGAACCTAGTTGAATTTAAAGAAAACATTTAAACATAAAAAATACTTTCATAATTTAAATAAATAAACCTTTAAACCTCTTTTAAATCAATTTTAGAAAAATTGGGCACTTCATGCTAAGGCATTATCAATATCCTTTAAGATAAGAAAGCTATCAGTATACGGTTTTTAATGCAAATCAATTTTTTACTACTAAAATGATTCTATACTTTAAAAATACTTTTTAATCCAAATATTATCCACCTATATAGTCTATAAATCCTTTATCTAATTTAGGAGAAAAATACTTCATCAAGTAAATTTCAATAAAAGCTAGTGCGTTTAAAATAGAAACTAGCCTGGCGGATGTGGCTCAGTGGTTGAACATCAGTCTATGAAACTGGAGGTCACTATTTGATTCTAGGTCAGGGCACATGCCCAGGTGTCAGGCTTGATCCTCAGTAGGGGGCATGCAGGAGGCAGCTGATCAGTGATTCTTTCTCATCATTGTTGTTTCTATTTATCTTTCCCTCTCCCTTCCACTCTAAAATCAATAAAAATGTATTTAAACATAAATAAAATAGAAACCACATCCACCACTCTGATTTGCTGTTCAGCTCTTTAAACCTGTGAGAAAATTTTCTTGGTATTTATCCTTCCCTAAAGACATCTATAAATAAGATGGACTAATAAATATGATTAGCTGAATTCTCCAGCATTTTCCTTACAACTAAAATATGTTTATCCCCAGCAATTTTATTTTAGGCATATATCTAACAAAACTGAAAAATTATGCACACAAAAACATGTACAAGAATACTCATAGTAGCATCTTATATAATAAAGATGTAATATGCAGATTGACCATCACTTCAACACACAAGATGGCCACCCCATGTGGTCAAAGATGGGCGCCCCCATGTGGACACAAGATGGCCACCACAAGATGGCTGGCAAAGGAAGGCATTTGAGGGCAATCAGGCCTGCAGGGGAAGGCAGTTAGGGGTGACCAGTCCAGCAAGGGGGGACCCAGGCCTACAGGATAGGGCAGTTGGAGGGGACCAGACCTGCAGGGGAGGGCAGTTAGGGACAATTGGGCCAGCAGGGGAGAGAAGTTAGGGGCAACAAGGCTGGTAAGGGAGGGAAGTTAAGGGTGACCAGGCCAGCAGGGGAGGGCAGTTAGGGGCGACTAGGTCAGTAGGGAAGGGCAGTTAGGGGCAATTACGCCAGTAGGGAAGGGCAGTTAGGGGTGACCAGGCTGGCAAGGGAGGGCAGTTAGGGGTGATCAGGCCAGCAGGGGAGGGCAGTTAGGGGTGATCAGGCCAGCAGGGGAGGGCAGTTATGGGAAATCAGGCAGGCAGGGGAGTAGTTAGGCATTAATCAGACTGGCAAGGTAGTGGCTAGGGGGTGATCAGGCTGGCAGGCAGAAGCAGTTAGGAGCAATCAGGCAGGCAAGCAAGTGAGCGAGTGGGAGCTAGCAGTCTTGAACTGTGGGATTGGGCCTAAATAGGCAGCTGGACATCCTTCAAGGGGCCTCAGATTGGAGAGGGTGCAGGTTGGGCTGAGGAGCACACCCCCCCATGCATGAATTTCATGCACCAAGCCTCTAGTTATTAATTATAGCCAAAAAGTGGAAATAACCTAAACACCTATTAAACTAATGAATGGTTAAACAAATTTTGGTATATCCATACAATGGAATATTATTGTTATAAAAAAAGGAAAAAAAGTCTCTGATACATAGAGTGCAACATGGATATATCTTGAAAACATTATGGCCAAGTAACAGAAGACAAGCAAAAAAAAAATTTCTCCCATGTATATGAAATGTTCAGAATAGACAAATCCAGAGAGACAGAAGTAGATTAGTGTTTGTCAGGAGCTGGAGGAATTGAAGGTGAGAGCTAATGGATATGGGGTTTTTTTGGGGGGTGATTTAAATGTTTTGCAATTAGAGAATGGTTGGTTGCATAACTTTGTGAATATCTTAAAACCATAGATTTTAAAACAATGAACACAAAAAAATAAATTTTAAAAAATAAAATTTTTAAAATTTATCCACTGGTTTGTCTCAGTGGATAGAACATCCACCTGTGGACTGGAAGGTCCTAGGTTCGATTCCAGTCAAGGCCACATATCTTGGTTGCAGGCACATTCCCCATTGGGGGTTGTGCAGGAGGCAGCTGATCGCTCTTTCTCATCGATGTTTTTGACTATCTATCTCTCTCCCTTCCTCTCTGTAAAAAAATCAATAAAATTATTTTTATAAATAAATAAATAAATAATAAAAGGGTAAATGTTATGTCATGTGACTTATCTATAACTAGAGGCCCAGCATACAAAATCTGCCCACTCGCCAGTTCCCAATCCCACTCCACTGCCAATGCCCCCCACCCACTTGCTGTGGTTCTCCGATAGTAGCATGGTTCCACTTCCCTAGAGCTTTGGGCCAGGTGGAGGGACCAAGAGGTTGACCGTTCTGCCCACTCACCAGTCCCGCTCCATAGCCACTCACCTTGGTTCACTGTGATTCCTCATTTGCCATGCTGTGATTGGAGCCTGTGGGCCAGCAGGGAAAGACTGAGAGGTGATCAATGCACCTCATGGCAACTGGTCGAGCAGTCATTTCAGATGTTATGCTTATGGTCATTGGCCTTTTATTATATCCTACCTAATAAAAGAGTAATATGCAAATTGACCATATCTCCACCACACCCACCAACCACGCCCACCAGCCGATCAGAGAGAGTATGTAAATTAAGCCAACTAAGATGGCTTTGGCCACAGAGAGAGCAGGAAGGAGGCTTGGGTTACCCCTGGTGATGGAGGAAGCCAAGCTTTCCACAAGCAGGCAAGGCCTCCACTTAAGGCTACAAAGTTTCAATGGCTGCCGCCACAGAGTGAGCAGAAGGCTTGGCTCTGCTACAGGCTACAAAGTTTCAATTGTAGAGGATAAATAAATCCCAGATACCAGGGCTTCCGCTTGGGTCACCAGAGGGGTTGGCCAACCTGCAAACCACCACCGTCCCTCTTCCAGGCCACTTCACGCCCCTGATCCAGGACACCCTTCAGGGCAAACCAGCTGGCCTCCACCCATGCATCAGGCCTCTATCCTATCTAATAAGAGTAATACGCAGTTTGACCATCACTCCAATACAGAAGATGACTGCCCCCATGTGGTCAAAAGATCCTGCCCCCATGTGGACACAATATGGCCAGCAGGGAAGGGCAGTTGGCAGGAACCAGGCCTGTAAGGGAGGGCAGTTATGGGCAATCAGGCCAGCAGGGGAAGGCATTTAGGAGGGACCAGGCCTGTAAGGGAGGGCCATTGGGGATGATCAAGCCTGCAGGGGGGTGGGGGAGCAGTAAGGGGTGACCAGGCTGGCAGAAGAGGGAAGTTGGGGGTGACTGGGCCTGCAGGGAAGGACAGTTAGTGGTGACCAGGCCCACAGGGGAGGACAGTTAAGGGTAAACAGGCTGACAGGGGAACAGTTAGGCATCAATCAGGCTGGCAGGGGAGTGGTTAGGGGGTGATCAGGCTGGCAGGCAGAAGTGGTTAGGGGCAATCAGGAAGGCAGGCAGGTGAGCAGTTGGGAGCCAGCAGTCCTGGATTGTGAGAGGGATGTCTGATTGCTCGTTTAGGCCTGATCCAAGTAGGGCCCAAGTAGGATCGGGCCTGAATGGGCAGTCAGACATCCCTCAAGGGGTCCCAGATTAGAGAGGGAGCAGGCTGGACTGAAGGACAACCCCCCACCCCTGTACAAATTTCATGCTCCAGGCCTCTAGTAGGATAATAAAAACATAATATGCAAATCGACCAAACAGCCAAACAGTGGAATGACCAGCAGGACGACCTTCCAGACGAAGCCAAGACTGGGAGGGCAGCCAAGGCAGCTGGGGCTGTGAAAGCCTACTTTCGCACTAACTTCGTGCATCGGGCCTCTAGTATCTCAAAGCCCTAAAATAAATGGCGATTGCAACCTACTTCTTGTATTTCTAAAAGAAGATTTCATATTCTGCTAAAGAGTGATAGGATCCAGTGAACCTTGTGTGTGTGTATCACCCTGAAAATTACTTTGAGTCAAATGCTGTTTCAAAACATTATTCTCACTAGAGTTATAAAACAGAAAACAAAACAATTTTTAGATGTAAATATATTTTAAAAATTAAAACACCTAAAAAATGCAATCTATGCATATGAAAAAAGTAAAATATTTATATGCATAACAAGTAGTAGCAACATCACTCATAAGCAGCAGTTAGTGTTTATTTTCCCCATATTTTGGCTTAACACCATAGTGGTAGTTTATTCTTTTTAGGGAAATTACATAAAGTACATATAGCATATTATGAGTAAGTTATAGAAGACTGTGTAATTGGAAAATTAATTCCAAGTAACAACATTTCCTCTAAAAACATATTTATTATTAAACAAACTAGTTTAAACTAGTAGACAATAAAATGTGCCTATAATTTATTAAGTCCAAGATATATAATCAACTTGCATAAAATTACATATGGTATTTTAAAAACAGCCTATTTCTAAAATATCAGTAATTCAGACAATTGGGATTTCCACAGGAGATAAATTGCCATTAATTTCCTTTTTATGGAGAAAAGGTCCATCTTAAGAACATTACAACTATGTTATTAACAAACATTACAGCATATTTTAAAAATCAAAATGATCAAACATATGCATTTGGATATTCTTTTATGGGTACCAGCCCTATAGCAGCATTTCAGATAGTGATTTAAATCTAGTTAACCACAGTTCCAAATGACTTGGGTTTTTATTTTCTAGAAATACATATCATATGTATAGTTTAGTTAAGAATGTAAATTTCCATTATAAATGAGAACCTAATTAATAATGTAAAGATATGAGAAATAAAGTACTTGGATAGTCTAGTACTTTATTAGAAATATATCTAACTATATAAAAACAAACTTTACATGTAAGAAAAATACTAAAAATTTCTGACTTGGGAGAAATAAAATGGAGTGAATGATTTCTCTTTATCTCTAACTGTAAAAATCCCTTTTGCCTATTTATTTGACCCGTCTCTATTCATGCAATTTAATGAACCCTCAAAATAATTTATACATCTTTATACAGAATTCACATCTACATCAATAAACAGCCAGTCCTTTTATATTTTCAGTGCCTTATCAAAATATCGGTACAAAGTTTTTCATTCTATGAGGCAGGAAGATGTTTTCTAAGTACTTCTTTGGATGATGAGGATATAGAATCTGGGAAGGACACCTCAAATTCTATTAGAAGGTCACCACGTTGCTCAGGATTTTTTGGAAATGGCAGCCCATATCCAATAATTCTTCTCCTCATTCCAGGTTTCACGATATCATTTACTGACATAGGTATGGTTCTTCCATCCATTGTTGGAACATTAATTGAGCAGCCACACAATGCCTAAAAAGTGCATAAAATAAAATTAAACAACTTAAAAGTCTAAACAAAAATATTACCAATTGTAAAAGATGATACGGCAAAATTTTAACCTCCAAAAGAATAACAATAATTATAAAATTATTTCCCCCACTAGAAAATCCCTTTAGGACATGCACAAGCAGGCATGCTAAAAAAAAAAAAAGAAAGAAAGAAAAAGAAAAGGGGAAGGAAAAGAGAAGTAAAGCATCTCTTTCACATTGTCCTAGACTGAAATGGATAGTTTGAGTTAGCTATTGCAACTTTTAAGATGCAGGGATAGAATGGGAGAAGAAAGGGAGAAATTCGGGGCTGGAAAGAACATGATAGGAGCTAACTACTTCTCTGGAGGAAAAACATTAGAATAAGAAATACATTTATTGTTTTAGTCAATAAATGTTTACTGAGTACCTACTGTATGCCATACATTCCTGCTATGCTGAGCATATATAGGGACCATGAATACAGACTCCACTTCAAGGAATGCACAAGAACCACAGCAGTAAACTAATAATTAAAATACAGTAAAATGTTGGCATAGTGATATGTGCAGAAGTCTTTTGTGGGAGAAAAGGCACACAACATACCCTCTTAGCTTCTGGGGTATCGAATACTTAAAGTAAGCACTGGACTAATAGTTGGTACTGAGGCAGAGTGAGGAATAATAGTATTCTACAGAGTACAGCTCAGACAATGACACAGATATATACTAGTATAAGATAATAATAGAGCAAACTTAGGGAAATGCATATACAGTTATGGGTGGGAATCAGATTAAAATGATCTTTTATGTTAAGCTAAAGATTTTGAACTTTAGCCGAAACCGGTTTGGTTCAGTGGATAGAGCATCAGTCTGAGGACTGAAAGGTCCCAGGTTCGATTCCAGTCAAGGGCATGTACCTTGGTTGCCGGCACATCCCCAGTAGGGGGCGTGAAGGAGGCAGCTGATTGATGTCTCTCTCTCATTTATGTTTCTAACTCTATCCCTCTCTCTTCCTCTCTGTAAAAAATCAACAAAATATATTTTTTTAAATAATAAAAATAAATTTTAAAAAAGATTTTGAACTTTATGATAGATGCTACGTGGAGTCATTTAATAATTTGAAGCAGGCATCTGACATAGCCGTATTTGTTAGATTATAATCTAACTTGAGAAATAGTGCCTACAAATAGAAAATTAAAACCCGTGTACTAAATCAGTATCCTTATAAATTATTTTGTCTTTTAATGCATTTTTTATTATATAATTACTCCAAACTAACTATTTTTTTAAAAATATTATTATCCTACTAGAGGCCATCTTACATATGGACTAAGGTGAGGAGATTACAATGCAGATCTCATAAACCACACTTATTAAAACAGAGTAAAGTTAATTCATTGTTAGACCTCATAGTACATAATCCAGGTAGCACTTAAAACTAGCATTTAAATTGTTAATATAGGTAACTAAACTTAGAATATATCATTTTATTCATAAAAGAGGTATAATATAGCAGTACTACTTCAGAGGATTCTTAGAAGAATTTTAAAAATAATATATAGTAAGCATTAAATAAATCCTAGCTATTATTTAAATTCCCTAAAATCAACTGCATAAATGTTTGGTTTCAGAATCCTAGTTTTTACTAACTTACCTCTCGCAAACTAATTTTAGCAGTATAAATTATATTAGATCCATCCCTCTTAAATTTGGGGTGATCTTTATCTTTAATAATAAAAACAATGTCTGCTGGAATACTAGTTGGTGTTTCATCTCCTTCCCTTGGAAAAGTAATTTTGGTGCCTTCTTTCCATCCTTTTTTTATCTCAATGGTGAGAATTTTGTCCTCAGATCTATAACTCCTTCCATCAGGGTTTAACCTTTTTCGAGAAATCTTCATCCGTTTGGTACAACCATTATATATTTCTTCAAGTGATACTCTAAGTTCATGGATAATTGGAGGATCTTGTTTGAGGCGGGATGGCCCCACAGAATTCCTGTCTCTTGGATATCCATTCATGCTGAATCCAAAGGCACTAAAAGGATCTCCATCTACTTCCATATCTTCAGTATCTCTACCACCACCCATCCGTCTTCCAAAGAAAATTTCAAAGGGATTGGAACCTCCAAAAAATGCTGCAAATGTGGCATGAGGATCGCCATGAAAAGTGTACCGGAAGGTACCTCCTTGTCCATCAGTACCTCCTGCTCCTCCTTTCAACCCTAAGCGAAGAAATAAGCATAATTAGGATAAAGTTTGCAACTATTGAAAGTTTAACTTTAAAAAATTACATTACTTGTAATACCTTAACCAATAAAGAAATTAAAATGCAAAAAAAAAGAAAAGAAAAAATGAGTGTAATAAGATGAAAAAAATTGTATTACTAATAAGCTTTGGCAACTTTAGATAATAATTTATTAAATTGGCCAGAATGTCATTATAACCAAATACAGAACTGCTACATACCTCTAGGTCATTCTATCTCAAGTTAAAATTTTAGCTTCAAATTCTCCCTCCAAATACCCATCTTTAATGATAATTTATCCCTGAATCACTGTTCCACAGATAAATAAAAAATAGAAGTCTGGAACCTCTTATTCTCATAAGCTACTGGTTGACAACCTGAAGTATATAAAGTTTTCTTAACTTATGTCAATTGAAAGGTCTTCAGTAATCAATGAAAAATATATAACCTAAATCTCTAAGTACCATTATCATCAATGAGCACAACAATCAACAATATAAAATACCATATTCACACTAACAAGTTTTATTTCTGATCATCTTTTACTGCAAATTAAAACAGAACTCTCTGTGGCTGAAAAACTTTAATAGTAAAAAAGATGTTTTTACACACTAATATTGTTATCACTATCTCAGATAACAAAATTTTTCCTCTAGGCATACCATGTGATTACATTAATTTCAACATCATTTAAAAAGAAGACTGAAATCAAGAGCTGTAAATCTTCTTGATATATAAGGTCTTTGGACTGGTTATTTCTATTATTGTCAACCTGCTTCACACACCAAGTTAGTGACCCTCTGACCCTGTTCTTTAGGCTCAATTAAGTAATATATAGCTTACAAAAGATTATATATTTAAAGCATCATGACCACCAGCTAACAAAGATTCTACTGAAACCAACAAACAATAGTACAGTGATCTTTTTTTCTTTTCTCTCTCTCTTTTTTTTTTTGTGGTAGCAGTGGGATTATAATAATCTTTTAAGAGAGCAATATTGTCAAGGATTTACATTATTACAATATCAATAAACTTTCTGAATGAGCCTATGAGACTTCCTAACCAAAGAAGCAAGCAGAAGCATAATCTAAAAATTATAAAACTTATACATTCCAGAGATTTAACTAAGAGCTCCCGATATGTTCAAATAGTAATAATTTGAGGGCAGGAAATATTTTATTCATTTCTGCATTATTTAATGCATACTGGGCTGAAAATGACAGGTGCTCATGTTTATTGAATAAAGGGAATGAGCTATTCTTAGTCTCCTAAATAGAAACTTTAATAGGAATATCTTAAATGTCAGGATAGAGAAGAGGCAGAAGCAAAATCACACATGTATAATATTATTATTATACTTAATAATAATAATAAATTCTACTGGAAACATAAAGCATCCTTTCTAAGCAACTTAGTTTTGCATGTCTTATTCTATTTGAGTTCTTCCACTAAAAGATTTACATGAACTCTACTTCATCCAACAGTCTTAGCTGGTGTTTAAATTTTTAACTTCATACATAAATGGAAATAAATAGAAATCTGGAGCACAGGAGAAACCAAAATAACGACATAGGTAAACCTAAAATTGCTGCCTCACTTCAAAACAACAACTAAAAGACAAAACGAACATCATCCAGAACCACAAGAAGGCTGGCTGAGTGAAAATTCTACAACTAGAAAGAAAGAGAAAAGCACACTGAGACTCAGAGGAGCTGCAGAAGTAAAATGCAGAGGTACGGAGGTGCGCACATGGAAAAGGCTGGCAACTGAGTACGCGGCTGTCTTTTTTATTTGGGAGGAAGAAACAAGTTCCCAACTGCTCTGAACTCCAGTTCTGGGTGGGACTCTGGGGACCAGACTCATATGGGGAGAAACTGGACTGTCTGGCATCAAGCAGAACTTGAGGGCGGCTTTCTCTCAGAGGTGCTTGCAGCCTGAGACCCGGGGCCTCTTAGGACAGGGCCAACAGTCAGCCATTGCTGTTTGCTCCACCCTGAGATCCCGGTCCACCCATGCTGTGCGTATAGGCTTTTGCATATGAATGGCCTGGTCCTTTGAAATCTAAAATTACCTAACAAACTACAGCTGAATCAGCGAGACCCAGAACATCCAAAAAGAAGGCCCAAGGCCCCACAGCAGCTTGCATTGCTTCCCAGCTGGGCGTCACCTGGGCACTTCCAAATCCTAAACAAAGAAGGATCTGAAGATCTCTCTGTAGCTCCTGCTGGGTGGCCTCAGGCTAAAATAGCACCTCCTTGGAAATCCAAGAGCCAATGTACCCAGGGTTCAGAGTGGGACCATCCAGATTACAACTCCTCAGATCTATAAGGGATATACTCAGGGGGAAGACTCAGTGAGCACCAAAGCCCCACTGAAGCAAGTCTTGCCTCACAAGGGTGTCTCCAGCACAGAAGTTCTCCCAGCATAGACACAGCTGATCCTCACAGCCAGCGGACCTGGAAGTCAATTCCCTTCAGTGATAACAACAACAATCAAGGCTTAACTACAACAAGACTGTGCACACAGCCCACAACGAGGTGCACTAAGATTGTCCACCTCAGGTAACTGGGGAGGTTGAGCCACTGGACCCTATAGGACACCTCAAAGTCACTCTGTCAACACAGGAAAGCAGCCAAAATGTGGAGACAAAGAAACAGAAATGAAAGAAATAGAGGAAAGCAAACTATTGGATATAGAGTTCAAAATCACGGTTATAGGTTTTTCAAGAATTTTCTAGAAACCACCAATAAATTTAATGAGACTCTCGAGGATATGAAAAAGGATGAACTAGAAATTAAGCATACACTGACTGAGATAAAGAATAATATACTGAGATCCAACAGCAGATTAGAGGATCGCAAGAATCAAGTCAAAGATTTGAAATACAAAGAAGCAAAAAACACCCAAGTGGAAAAGCAAAAAAGAAAGAAAAATCCAAAAATATGAACATAATGTAAGGAGCCTCTAGGACAACTTCAAGCGTCCCAACGTCCCAATTATGGGGTGCCAGAAAAAGAGAGAGAGCAAGATTTTGAAAACTTATTTGAAGAAATAATGACTGAAAAGCTCCCCCAGCTGGTGAAAGAAATAGACTTACAAGTCTAGGAAGCACACAGAACCCCAAACAAAAGGAATCCAAAGAGGTCCACACCAAGGCACATAATAATTAAAATGCCCAGAGCAAAACACAAAGAGAGAATATTAAAAGCAGCAAGAGAAAAACAGTTAATTACCTATAAGGAAGCAATCATATGATTGTCGGCTGATTTCTCAACAGAAACTATGCAAGCCAGATGGAAGTGGCAAGAAATATTAAAAGTGATGTATGTATAGCAAGAACCTACAACCAAGATTACTCTACCCAGCAAAGCTATCATTCAGAATTGAAGCTCAGAGAAAGAGCTTCACAGATAAGAAAAAGCTAAAGGTGTTCATCACCGCCAAACCAGTATTCTATGAAATGCTGAAAGGTATTCTTTAAGAAGAGGAAGAAGAAGAAGAAGGTAAAGATTAAAATTATGAACAACAAATCCATATCTATCAACAAGTGAATCTAAAAATCAAGTGAATAAAAAATCAGATAAACAGAATAAACTATAATAGAATCAGGAGCATAGAAAGGAAGTGGATTGACAATCCTCGGGGTGGGGCAGGGCAGGAGAGGATTGTGGGGATGCAGGAAGAGAATGGACAAAAATCATACACCTATGGATGAGGACAGTGAGGGGGAGGTAAGGGCAGAGGGTGTGGTGGGAACCAGGTGGAGGGGGAGCTATGTGGGGAAAAAAGAGGAACAACTGTAATAGTCTGAACAATAAAGATTTATTTTAAAAAATTTGGAGCAATATAATAATATGAAAATTATCAAAATATATATTGCAGTTAGAGGCATTCCTTGTAGGAACAGAATGACAGGTATAAACAGGACAAGAACTTTTAACATGCAGCTTATCTAAAACTTATTCTAAATTTTAGTATTATAGCTCCAAATGTTAAAAAAAAAAATATACTCACACGAAAACCTAGTGACAGATTTTTTTAAATGATAAAATATGTATTCAACTCAAGGTCATGATCAATGTGACTAAACTCTTAAATTATTTCAATCATTTCATCTTTCATCCCACAAATATAACAGAGTATAAAGTAAATTAGCTGCCAAATATAGTTTAATTTTGTTGGCAATACAAAAATCTAAATGTTTGAGCCCATACTGAATTCATGAAAAGAAAGAATATTTTAAGTTATTATATCATGCCCATTTGACCCAGTAATCTCACTTCTAGGAATATATTCCAAGAAGTCAGAAACATCAATCAGAAAAAAATACGTGCACCCCTATGTTCATAGCAGCACAATTTACAATTTGGAAGATTTGGAAACAGCCTAAGTGTCCATCAGCAAGTGAGTGGATTAAAAAACGGTGGCACATCAACACAATGGGATACTACACTGCTGTTAAAAAAAAAAAGGAGATCTTACTATTTGCAACAGCATGGATGGACCTAGAGAGCATTATACTAAGCAAAATAAGCCAGTGTGAGAAATATTATAAATATTACATGATCTCATTCATTTGTAGAATATAATGAACAACATAAACTGATAAATAAAAATAGATCCAGAGACCTAAGACGCATTGAACTGACTGTCCAACCTCAGAGGGAAGGCAGGAGGGGTGAGTAAGAGATCAACCAAAGGACTTGTATGCATGGACACAGACAGTATGGGGATGAGGGCATGTGCTGGGATCGAGGGTGGGAAAGGCTGGGGAGAGGTCAATGCGGGGTAGGGGGGGAGGAAACATATGCAATACTTTAAACAATAAAGAATTTAAATTTTAAAAAAGTTATATCATGAGTTTGGCTTTTCCCTAAAATCCCTTTCCTCCTCTGCCAAAAATAGTAACTCAATCAGGATTACAGAGTTTCTGAGATTTACATACTGTATAAAATGACATGTATCAAAGGTGATAAAAAGCCTCTAGCAGGGCTTTGAAATTTTCTTTGACACTAGCTAACTACATTGGTCAGATAAATAAGGCTACTATAATGACTGAGAAAATCTAACCCAAATTCATACTGCTACAATATAACATGAATTATTATGCAAATATCACTTGCACTGCTGAGCACTTGAATTATAATGGGCATGTCATCAACTATACAGTCAATTCTTTTATTACGAACATTTCAACTGCTTGTGAAAAATTTTAAAATTCAACTGGATTCCCTCTGCTATCCAAAATGTTTCCGAGACACCATATCACTTTGTATTATTAAGGAATGCACTCTAGAATCAACATTTTTAAATAATAGCAGTCTTTCTATGCTTTAGAAAGACTGCTATTATTTAAAAAATAACTAAGCACCCTGGTTGGGTGGCTCAGTAGGTTGGAACATTGTTCTGTGTACAAGATTGTGGGTTTAATTTGGGGTTGGGGCACATACCTAGGTTACAGGTTCAATCCTGGTCAAGATGTGTAGGGATAGCAAGGGATCAATGTTTTTCTCTCACATTGATGTTTCTTTCTTTCTCTCTATATCTTTCTATAAGCATATCCTCGGGTGAGGATTATAAAAACAGCAATCAACCAACCAACCAGCCAATGTGCAATCTAAAAACAAATATGTGTTTGGGGTATTAACCATAAAAATGATTTCTAACAGTTAGCTGACTAAAAGTTTATCAAAAGAAACAGCATTGGAGAGGAATTTTAGGACTTAAAAAAATTATAGGACTTTAAAAAGTCTTACTTTAAGGAGATCTAACATGTAAATATCCAGATTGATTGCAAGACTTAGAATTACTAGCATGAGAACCTTTAAACAGTTTTGATTCATAAAAACCCAATTTGTTTATTTTTAGAAATATATAGTAAATAAAAAAATCCAGTTGATTTAAAACAATAACTGAAGAAGCAAGCCAGTATAGAGATTAATGTACTAAATAAAAGTCTGGTTATATAAATACTATCTTTCTTTTTATATGTATATATTTTTTATTGATTTCAGAGACGAAGGGAGAGGGAGAGAGAGTTAGAAACATCAATGATGAGAAAGAATCATTGATCAGCTGCCTCCTGCACACATCCTTCTGGGGATAGAGCCTGCAACCCGGCCATGTGCCCTTGACCGGAATCGAACACTGGACTCTTCAGTCCGCAGGCCGACACACTATCCACTAAGCCAAACTAGCCAGGGCTAAATACTACCATTCAGTGTTTAAAATAAGTTATTGATTAAACCATAAACAAGAAGAAAAAAAAGGCATAAAAAATGTTAGAGAACTAGAATACTATAAGGATGTGTTACTTAAAAAAATTTTTTTTAGTCTTTTAATACAAACTTGTGTTGACAACTACTAAACAATTCAGAACTACACCTAATTTTTTTTCAGAGAGATTGATTCGAAATCAAATATTAAATTTCTGTAGTTTTGTGTTTTTTGTTTTCCAATGATTCAACTATGTGGAAAATTTCTGTTTTTTAAAATAATGTTTTTTACTACATACCATAAAATTAACTCATTGGATGTACAATTCGATGACTTTAGTAAAGTTGTAGAGTTGTGAGACCATCACCACAATAATTAGAACATTTATCTCTAGTTTCTATTTATAGCTAATCCCTGTTCCTACCTCTAGCCCTAGGCAACCACTGATCTGCTTTCTTTCTTTACAAATTTGCCTTTTCTATTTAATTCATATACTAGTAAAGGGGATCGTAGCCTATATTGTCTTTTACATCCTACTTCTTTACTTAATTAAATTGGTCATTTTAATTGCTGAATAGTATTCCATTTTGTGTGTGTGTGTGTGTGTGTGTGTGTGTGTGTGCGTGTGTGTGTAGTATTTATCATAGTTTGTTTATCTATTCACCAAATGATGGTACTTTTGACTTTTCTCCACTTGGGGAACATTACCAATAATGCTGCTATGAACATTCACATACATGTCTTTGGGTGGACGTATATTTTCATTTCTCTTTTATAGATTCCTAGGAGTAGTACTGCTGGGTCATATAATAAATTTAAACCACTCTATTTTTATCTAGCTTTTTAAAAACACAGCATTTAAGGCCCTGGCTGGGTAGCTCAGTTGGTTAGATAGAGCATCATCTATATACTTCAAAGTTGCAGTTTTGATCTGTCAGGACACATACAAGAATAAACCAATGAATGAACAAATAAGTAGAACAAATTGATGTTTCTCTTCCCCGCCCCCCTCTCTAAAAATCAATAATATTTTTAAAACCCCAGCATTTAAAATTGTGGATATTTCATTGAAAGTAGGACTCAGAACTGTTGGACACTGAAATTGGGACTCAAACATTTTTTGTTCTTATAGGATTATTTCTAGTCTGCAGAGGTAAGATGTTTTTAAAGAAAAGAATCAGGGGAAAAAAAAACAAAACACATACAGAGGCAAAAAAGTATTGAACAGACTGTTATACTACAGCGGGAAGGCAGGGGAGGTTGAGGCGGTCGGGGAAGGCTGTAAGAGATCAACCGAAGGACTTGTATGCATGTATGTAAGCATAAGCCAATGGATGCAAGACACTGGGGGGCGGGCGGGCAAGTGAGGGTATGTACTGGAGGGAAGGCCAGGGGGAGGTCAATAGGAGGGGAAAAAAGGAGATAAATGTACTACTATGTGTAATACTTTAAACAATAAAAAAGAGGAAAAATTAAAATAAAATAATAAAATTGTGGATATCAGAGATTTTCAAACCATGAGCAAACTGGATCACCAGTTCTCTTAGTTCCTAAATACATAATTTAGCATGTTCAACTCATACACTTCTCGGTTCATGGTTCCTTCCCACTGTCCTAAGCCTTGCAAAAATTGGGAGGGGTGGGGGGACATTAAGTAAATTAGTAATGGCTCCAATCATAAAATTCAATGTTTTGTTACTGCTAGAGAAAGCCAGAGGGCTATGGAACCAGATGAAAAATGTTTTCCCACATTTTCACAGTACTATATCCAAAGGGATTTTTTTTTTTTTTTAAGAATGAGACTTTCTGAATAAAAGGTAAATATAATGCTTTTCTGTAAAGGAAGAATAATTTTTTCAAAGAATCAAATATAGTAACTTTTAACTATTTTCAACTAAGCAATAACTAGAGAATAGTATTTCTGAATAATATATTTTAAAGCATTGAAGTGCTTTAAAATATATTATTTAAAAACTTATTCTCCCCTCATTATTACCTATCGCTTATATAAATTATCAGAGTCAAGAACAACAACAAAATTCAGGATACAAGAGATGATCCCGTTTTAGTTTTGTTTTTGGTTTTATTTTTGGTGTTGTTTTTAAATTCACTAACGATGACAATCAGTTCAAACTAGAGAAATATCACCCAGTAAAAACACTACTAAAAGGTAATGTTAAACCAAAAAAAAAATAAATTGTATTATTTGGTGACTTCAAATTTCTGAAGACAAATATCCTGTCCTATGGCTGAGTCAGCCTCAGTGAAATGTGGAGTAAAGCAATGGTATCTGGTTTTCCATGGAAATTTGTATTTGTGGACTTCTTTTTTTTTTAATTGAATTTTTTGAGGTGAGATTGGTTAATAAAATTATATAGGGTTCAGGTGTACAATTTTATAATACATCATCTGTATATTGTACTGTGTGTTCACCACCAAAAGTCACGTATCCCTCCAGTTACTACATTTATCCCCTCTATTTATGGGTTTCTTTACAAAATTACAAAATAAGTTCTTTGGAAATAGTACACTGTTAGTAATATCTGAGAATTCTGCTTTGCTTTTATGATGAACCAAACCATCATAGTATTTTGAGTAGTATGGCCATAGGAGCAAGCAGGATTAAACTGCCAACTATTTATTTGCCTTTTTCAATATTTATTTTTATAAGAACCTGACAATGCAGATTCTCGTCACACCAAAGCTAGCAGAAAAAGCTGCTATTTTTGGCAACTCAGACCAAAAAGAAAAATAAAACAAAGAAAAAAGCCTTAATACATAATCACCTTGCTTATCTAAATTTAATTTTTAACTTAAAATGAACAGTCACTTTTTCACTATTTTAGGATATATTTCTAATTAGAAAAAGTTAACATTAAATGCAATAAAGGAAGCAAAGACATAACAAAAAAGTTTTCATAACTTAAAATTTCATAATTTATAAGAATTTAAAAGAGAACACGTAGAGTGAAAATAATAAAACAACTTAAGTTCTGATTTTTAAAATTGTAGGAACTGAAGTATTTTTGTTGATGTTAATAAGCAATTTAAAATAGACTTACTTTATAACTATGGAGATGATGACAAACTTAATTTAAACTCTGAGTGATAAAATAATCTTAAAATATACCATCTACTGTATTCAACTAGTTTCTGATCTCAATGCAAGAAATAAAAGTACCGCAGGGAGAGGAAAGGGGGAGTTGTCATGCTTTTCTCTATACCTAGACAGTAAAATTTCAAAGGAAATAGTACTACCTAAAAGTAAATCAATAATTGTGCTAAGTGGCCATTTTAGGTCAAAAATTGTATTTCTGAGATCTCATTTTTTTGGCAACTATTACTGTTTACAATTAAGCTAAAAACTTGTTCTGGTATTTTATGACATCAGGAAAATTCTTTCCTCTCCAGGCGGAATGCCAAAAACAACTAGAGCTAAATGCCTAGGCCTTCTCCTTCTCAGAGAGATGACTTTCTCTTGTTCAAGCTAAACTAGCTTTGCCATAAGAAAGGCAAAAACTTCTTTTTTGTGAATAAAATAGAAACTAACTAGAATTTGAACTGCCAGTCTTAAGATTTTAAATGATTGAAGGATCTTTACTGGTTCTGGCAGGAAACTCATTAAAAAATAAAACAGGTTGCATAAGACTTTTGACACAATTCATTAATGTGTATGAGAATTCAAGGTTTCTCTTCAAATATAAATGTTAACATTATAAATCTTATGGTAGAATATGGATATTACAAAATGCCAAAATCTAAAAAAAAAAAGGCAAACAAGTATTTTTGATTGACAGCTATGTAATATTCATTCATATCATCAGAGATAAAATTTTGTTTTTATCCATTATTTATCTTTCTATATTGATATGTCTGGTAATTTAATTTAATGACAACCAGAAAGCCGAGAGAGGACGGAGGGAAAAAGAGAGAGACAGACAGACAGACAGAGCTGGAGAGACTGAAAGACATACACCGAATTCTTACCTTCCTCCCCAAACTGATCATATATTTCTCTCTTTTTAGGATCACTCAATACTTCATAAGCTTCTGCGACCTCTTTAAATTTTTCCTCTGCCTGAGGAGATTTGTTCTTGTCCGGATGAAATTTGAGGGCTTGTTTTCGGTAAGCCTTTTTAATATCTTCATCTGACGCTCCTTTTTCAATTCCCAAAATGCCATAATAGTCTTTCCCCATTGCGAATGCCTTGAAATGAACTTAGATTTCCCTTTGTGAAAGAAAACTGCGTCCCCCGTCTTAGCAATACAAGGATTCTAAGGAAAATAAACCAAGCAGGGTATTTTAAAAGTTAAAGCAATTAGCAATTCGGCCTCGCTGTCTTAAGGCAGCAAGCAGACAGCATATCCGTATTTAATTCCTTCCCCAACAGCTCACTTACAGATAAATATACACTACACAGGAGACAGCCTTCTTCTAGATCCTCCCATTTTCACTACGTGTCTCTGTACTTTCTAGAACAGCAAATGCTACAGGACGTCACTTCCCCAGCTGCCGCTAGTCAAAGATCTGAGCTGGGTTTCTCCTCCTCCACGATTAACTATTCATTTTCCTTCTGGCTCTACCATC
>PVJN01012947.1:0-49743 GCA_004026805.1 Lasiurus borealis | reverse complement strand
AGAAGCTCGGCCCCCCGGTGCCATCCTGCTCCGTTGTGGTAGGTCCTCTTTCCAGGGACATGTCTCCTTTAAGAGCTGGAGGGAACCAACTTTTCTTCCCATACACCAGGACATCTCATTGTTTATTTTATTTTATTTTTTAAATATATATTTTATTGATTTTTTACAGAGAGGAAGGAGAGGGATAGAGAGTTAGAAACATTGATGAGAGAGAGACATCGATCAGCTGCCTCCTGCACGCCCCGTACTGGGGATGTGCCCGCAACCAAGATACATGCCCTTGACCGGAATCGAACCTGGGACCTCTCAGTCCGCAGGCTGACGCTCTATCCACTGAACCAAACCGGTTTCGCCTCATTGTTTATTTTAAACGTTCAGAACTCAACATAGTGAAAGGGGAAGAAAGCATTTTCTTTCCCTAACCATGCTCTCTAGAGACCGTGCATCTGTCGAGAAGGGTCCCTGCCCTCTGGTCCCACAGCAGCTCGTGGAGGTGCCTGAGGGCCCTGGTTCCTGGGGTACCCCCTCCCCACACTGCCTTTTGGGTTTATTTTCTTTAGATGGTTGACATCTGCATGTGTGTGTTCAGTTATTCTTTTTTTTTTTTTTGGATACAAAAAAGTTTATTCGTTTTACAAAGTGAGCAAGGGAGAGAGAAACCTCTGTGTGTTGTTACCTTTATGTATGCATTCATTGGTGGTTATTATAAGTGCCCTGACCGGGGATGGAACCCCCAGCTTTGGCATGTGGGGACGATGCTCTCACCCACAGAGATCCCCGGCCAGGGCTGTCCAGCTGTTCTTAACAGATGGCTGGGCTGATCGGGTGTGAGTGTGTAAGGGTTTGTCTACTCCCCCCGTATGAGTCTTGTTCAGAACTGGGGTTCAGTGCAGTCGGGAGTTTCCGTCTCCCTCCTGCTAGAGCAGTGGTTCTCAACCTTCCTAAGGCTGAGACCCTTGCATACAGTTCCTCATGTGGTGGTGACCCCCAACCATGAAATTTTGCTACTGTGATGCATTGTGATGAAAACATCTGCATTTTCCGCTGGTCTTAGGTGACCCCTGTGAAAAGGTCGTTCGACCCCCAAAGGGGTTGTGACCCACAGGTTGAGAACCGCTGCGCTAGAGGAAGCCAGCCAGGCACTCTGTTGCCCGTCCTCTCTACATGTGTGTCTCCGTACCTCAGCTTCTTGCAGCTCCTCTGGGTCTCTGTGAGCCCCTCTCTTTCCCTCTAGCTGTAGAATCTCCACTCGGCCAGCTTTCCTGTGGTTCTGGGTGAGGTCCGTTCTGTCTTTGAGCTGTAGTTTTGAAATGATCGAGGCCGCAGCTTGGGTGCTCACCTGTGCCGCCATCTTGGTTTCTCTCCACCAGGGGCCTGTTTCTTCCTACTTCATCCAGCGCTACGGATTTCCTCCAGAATGCAAAGTGGTGGCCTTCACGGGGGACAACCCTGGTGAGTCGCTGGGGGTGGGATCGCTCTCCGGGAGCCTGCCTGGGTCCAGAGCCTGGCCTCTGTGAACCCCTCCTGTGGGGGGCCCCTCCCTCCCTGGCTGTAGGCTCCACTGCTGACATCGGTCTCCCGGGACTTGCCCCACCTGGTGCAAGCGTTGAGATGCACAGCCTGTGTTGTGTCCTGTCCTTGGACTCTCTAGGGCAGCGGTTCTCAACCTGTGGGTCGCGACCCCTTTGGGGGTCGAACGACGCTTTCACAGGGGTCACCTAAGACCATCGGAAAATGCAGATATTTACATCACGATGCATCACAGTAGCAAAATGTCATGGTTGGGGGTCACCACCACGTGAGGAGCTGCATGCAAGGGTCGCGGCCTTAGGAAGGTTGAGAACCACTGCTTTAGAGGATGCATTCTCGGGAGGATTCCTGGACCCAAGGCTCTGACACACACTGCTGATGGCACCTCACCAGCAATGTCTGTGTCCACCTCTTCCCACATTTCTCCTTCCATTCATTCACTCATTCATTCATTCTCCCGATGTTTAGTGAGCATCTACTACGTGGCAGGCCTTCTTCCAGTCATCAGTGAACAAGGCAGATCGGGATCGCTGTGGGGGCCACATAACCCTGCCCTTTCCACACCCCTGGCCCAGGGAACGCCCTCACTCACATCCGTCTTTTTAGCCATATGTGTCCTGGTGTCTTCTTGATCTGGCCCCCTCAGTTCCTGGCACCCCTGGGGCCCCCTGACGGCGGGTGGGGAGTGTGGGCTGCTTTCGGGAAGAGGTCCCAGCCCGAATCGAACGCCCTGACCACAGAGCCTCCACTCTCACCCGGGACCTCCTCTGGGGACTTCCTGAGGCCTCAGCTCACCCTGTTCCGGCCTCTACCCTTCGCATGTGGGTTCAGGGAGGAGGTGGGGGCTGTGCTCCCATCTGGGGGTGAGGGAGGCGATGGTCTTTGGCTCCGTGGCTCCCAGGTGCTAACCAGAGGCTCCTCCCCTCCCATCCTCAGCGTCGCTGGCAGGCATGAGGCTGGAGGAAGGTGACATTGCGGTAAGGTGACTGCTCACGCCCGCAGGTGGAGCCAGCCCTGTCTGCCCCGGGGGTCATTGTCCTGGCCTGGCCGAGGGCCCGCTGGTCTCAGAGGCAGCGGAGGGAGGGGACAGGGACACCCTCTCTGAGAAGGCCATTTGCCTTGGCCGAGCCCTCTGCCCACCTTGACAGTGGCCAGTCCAGTGGGCACAGTGGCAGAAGGTTCCAGCATTGGGCCAGGGCAGTGGTTCTCAACCTTCCTAAGGCTGTGACCCTTTAATACAGTTGCTCATGTGGTGGTGACCCCCAACCATAAAATTATTTCTGTTGCTACTTCATCACTGTCATCTTGCTACTGTCATGAACTGTAATGTAAATATCTGATAGGCAGGAAGTATTTTCCTTGTTACAAATTGAACATAATGAAAGCATAGGGATTAATCACAACAACAGTATGTAATTATATACTGTGAAATATTTATTTCTAATGACAAAACAATGAAATTTTTGTCTTGAATCGTGGTGTAGCATGGGCAACAGTCTTCATATGACAACAGTAAACTACATGGCTGCACTTTGCTGCACCGAGGAGCGGTGTGTTGGTTCCTAAGACCATGGGAAATAGGTGTTTTCCGCTGGTCTTAGGCGACCCCTGTGAAAGGGTTGTTCAACCCCCAAAGGGGTCGAGACCCACAGGTTGAGAACCACTGGGCCCGAGTGTGTGGGCTCCCCAGCTGGGAAAGGCAGACCTCACCCACGCCCTCCCGGGTTTAGTGGGAAAACCACTGGGGAAACCAGCCACCACCCACACCCTGAGTTAGCCACCCTTGTGGTACATTCTAGAAAGTCAGCCCCCAGGAGCCAGGGCAGGAGCCTGTCTCTGGGGAGCTGACCTCGGGCTCCAGTGGCGTGGGAGGGTCAGGAGAGGTTTCTCCCCCCAAGCGGCGTTTACCGCTCGGTCTGCAGCAGGAGGAGGGCAGCGAGGGGGTCAGGGCGGGGAGCCGGGCCGAGCCGGGCCCCTCACCCGCCCATCTCTCCTCAGGTCAGCCTGGGCACCAGCGACACCCTGTTCCTCTGGCTGCGGGAGCCCCGGCCCGCGCTGGAAGGCCACATCTTCTGCAGCCCGGTCGCCACCCAGCACTACATGGCGCTGCTGTGGTAGGTGGGGGGGCGAGGATGGAGAGGCGGGCCCTGTGGGCAGCTGAGACCCCCCCCAGCATTCCCTGGGTCCTGCTGACACAGAGCTGGGTGGGGAAGAAGCCAGGACCTGGAGCCCCCCAAACCCGGGTCCGAATTCCATCCCTGCCACCCCCATCCGGGGTACTCAGCCTACATGTGGCCTGGGGCAGACGCCCCAGCATGTGTGGGCCACGCCTGGCTCATCGCAGGAGGAGAAGGGAGCGTTGACTTGGTACCGTGCTGACATGTTTGGCACGTGGTAGGTTCACTTCCTAGAGCAGCGGTTCTCAACCTCCCTAAGGCCGCGACCCTTGCATACAGCTCCTCACGGGGTGGTGACCCCCAACCACGAAATGTTGCTGCTGTGATGCATCGTGATGTAAATATCTGCATTTTCCGAGGGTCTTAGGCGACCGCTGTGAAAGGGCCGTTCGACCCCCAAAGGGGTCGCGACCCACAGGTTGAGAACCGCCGTCCTAGAGGAAGGGGGTGCGCTGAGCATGGGCCTTCAGACCCTTGCTGACGCTACGGAGGGGGGTTTCTGAGCCTCGACGCCCCGGGAACTGCTGGAGAGTATGTGGGTCTAGCCAATCTACCCACCCCCTCCCAGTTGTCCAGATGGTACCGGGTGCATAGCCCCAGCTCCCTGCCCCCCTGGGGCCCCTCTGTGGCTGCCGCCTCTGTCCATGGCCCAAGAAAAGGGGGTTTCCAGGCGATTCCTGAGACCTGGGACCTGAGGGAGACCCCCAGATCCCTGCCCTGCCCCGGCTGGGGCTTGTGGTCCAGCCTGACCTGCAGCTCCTCTTCTTGCCAACACGTGTGTCCGGTCGGCGAGCCCTGGGCCCCCCCGCTCAGGGCTGGGTGCTCTTCTGCAGCTTTAAGAATGGCTCCCTCATGAGAGAGAAGATCCGCGACGAGTCGGCCTCCTGTTCCTGGAGCGAGTTCTCCAGGGCGCTGCGGTCCACGGAGATGGGGAATGGCGGCAACGTGGGTAGGCTGCTGGGTGCTGGGGGAGGGGCAGGGCCCGGCGCCCCGTGAGCAGGGGGAGAGGAGGGCCAGGGAGAGGCCTGGGCGAGGCCTGTGGGTCTACACATCGGCTCCAGGGGCCCGACGGTTGGTGGGAGGCTCTGGGTTCCGGGTGAGGCTGGGCTGGAGCTGCCCCGAGTGGGAGATCGGGCCATTGTCGCATCTCCTGCCCCCCAGAGCGCCGGGTGACAGCCTCAGAGGTGGCCGCCACCGTGCCTACTCTCTTCCGGTGCATCCCTGTGCACAGCTTCCTGCTGGGGACGCAGGGCCCTGTTAGGAGAGGTGCCCAGCGTCTAGAACAGGCCTCTGAGCTGGGGGTGGGGGGGAAGGTCGTGGGCAGGTGTTTCAGGGCTGGTGGGCAGCCTCCCGGGACCCGCTGCCAGGGGAGCGGAGGCAGAGCTGTCTCAGGAAGCTAGCCGAGGCCTTTCAGCTGCCCTCCGACCTGCCAGAGACAAGGGACCGAGAGTATCCGTACATCTCATCCCGTGGGGAAGTGGGGCCCAGGGACAGAGAGGTGGGGTCATGGTACCCACCCTTTCTAAGTCTTAAAATGCCCACTTTTTTTTTAATATATATTTTATTGATTTTTTATAGAGAGGAAGGGAGAGAGATAGAAAGTCAGAAACATCGATGAGAGAGAGAGACATTGATCAGCACGCCCCACAGTGGAGATGTGCCCGCAAGCAAGGTACATGCCCCCGACCGGAATCGAACCTGGGACCTTTCAGTGTGCAAGCCGATGCTCTATCCACTGAGCCAAACCAGTCTTGGCTGTTTTGTTGTTTTATATATATATATATTATATATATATATTTTTTTTTACAGAGAGGAAGGGAAAGGGATAGAGAGCTAGAAACATCAATGAGAGGGAGACATTGATCAGCCACCTCCTGCACGCCCCCTACTGGGGATGTGCCCGCAACCAAGGTACGTGCCCTTGACCGGAATGGAACCCGGGACCTTGCAGTCCGCAGGCCGACCATCTCTGCACTGAGCCACACCGGTTTCGGCCGCCTTTCCTTTTTGACCGCTGACAGCTCACCTCTTCCCGGTCTGTTTCAGGTTTTTATTTCGACGTAAAGGAGATCACCCCTGACGTGACTGGGCGTCACAGGTTCAGCCCAGAAGACGGCGAGGTGCGTGCTGCGTGTGTTGGAGCTGCGTCGGCTCCATTTCTGGGAGTGACATTTGACAGTTGCCTGTGGAATCATGCTACTTTGAGGGGCCTCATTCACTCCCTCGTCTATGGGTAAAACAAACGTTTTTGAGCCTCTGGCTGTGTAGCTCAGTTGGTTAGAGAGTCGTCTCGAAATGCCACGGTTTCGGGTTGGATCCCTGGTCAGGGCACATGTAAGAATCAACCAGTAAGTGCATGGATAGCTGGAACAACAAATCGAGGTTTCTCCTATTCCCCCTTCCCTGCTCTTGCTCTTTCCCCCTTTCCCTCCCTCCCTCCCTCCTTCTCTCTCTAAAATCAATTTAAAAAATTTTTTTTGGTGTGCCAGGGTGCATGCTTTAAAGATATATTTTATTGATTTTTCACAGAGAGGAAGGGAAAAGAATAGAAAGCCAGAAACATCGATGAGAGAGAGATATCGATCAACAGCCTCCTGCACACCCCCTACTGGGGATGTGCCTGCAACCAATATACATGCCCTTGACCGGAATCGAACCTGGGACCTTTCAGTCCCCAGGCCAGTGCTCTATCCACTGAGCCACACCGGTTTCGGCCAGGGTGCATGCTTGGTGCGGGGAGTCAGCAGCTATGCCTGAGATCCATTGGAGGCCTGAGTCATGTCATGCATTCCGAGTCTGGGTCATTGTTTCACATGCTAACACACACACACACACACACACACACACACACACACACACCAGTAAACAGTGAGAGCTCCTTCCTCACTCTGCGCTCGCTCTCTCCTGGACACAGGTCCCAGCGTTCCCCAAGGATGTGGAGATCCGAGCCCTGATCGAAGGACAGTTCATGGCCAAGCGGATCCACGCCGAGGGCCTGGGCTATCGCGTCCGTAAGTGAGCCGTGCAGGGCTGGGTTCTGGGGCGGGAACCAGGGTCTCGCTCGCACAGCGGGGCTCGAGACCCTTTGCGGCCTCAGACATGGCCTGGCGAGGTCTGTCAGTCAAGGCTCCCTTGCAGGGGCCTCAGGCCGGAGAGGAAAGGAGCCGGGTCCCTGGTGGGGCCCGAAAATGGGGTGACTGGCTCTTGGGGGCCAGGCCTGCACGAGGAGACAGGGGTGCCTGTTTGTCCGCTGTCTCCGGGAGCCTCATCTCCAGGCCGGCAGCTGTAGGACTTGACGATCTTTCTTTTCTTTCTTTGTTTCTTTTAAAATATATTTTATTGATTTTTTTTTTTTACAGAGAGGAAGGGAGAGAGAGGCATAGAGAGTTAGGAACATCGATGAGAGAGAGAGACATATCGATCAGCTGTCTCCTGCACACCCCCTACTACGGATGTGCCCGCAAGTAAGGTACATGCCCTTGACCGGAACCGAACCTGGGACTTTTCAGTCCGCAGGCCGACGCTCTATCCACTGAGCAAACCCAGTTCGGGCAGGGAAACCTTTTGGAAACCTGTTAGGCAGCACCTAATGAGCTGCGTGCACACCCCTCGGCGAGCGTGTTCTGCACAGACGTGCCGGAGACCACTCACCCGGGCTCTGTGCTTGATCACCCCCATGGGAAACAGCCCAACAGCCACTGCTCACAGACAGGATACGTGCCTTGGGGGGGCCCCCGCAACGTGAGAGTACCCAGAAAGGACCATAGCCCGGCCTCACCCGCAGGCAACAGGACCGAGGATCTCACCCATGGAGCGCTGAGCAAAAGAAGCCGAACCCAAATCCATCAGGCAGGGTTCCTGGTCCACCACAGTCAAAAGCAGACACAGCCGACACCGGTGTGGCTCAGTGGATAGAGCATTGACCTGCGGACTGAAAGGTCCCAGGTTCGATTCCGGTCAGGGGCATGTACCTTGGTTGTGGGCACACCTCCAGTAGGGGGCGTGCAAGAGGTAGCTAATAGATGCCTCTCTCTCATCGATGTTTCTGACTCTCTATCCCTTCCTCTTCCTCTCTGTAAAAAATCAATAAAATATATTTTAAAAAAAGAAAAGCAGACACAGCTGTTTGCTGCGGCCGGAAGGACGCTCTAGCTGTCGGGAGGGGCCGCTGGGTGAGCAGGGAGAGGCAGCGAGGGCAGCGGTCCTCCTGGGCTCAGGAGGGTAATGTGATCGTGTCCTCCTTCCCAGCTCTAACGCGTTTCCTGGGCAAAACAGCGCACACTTCCTCATCCTCTTAGCAGCCTAAAAGCACAAACCGGCCTTGCCAGCTGGGCTGGGTTCCTCTCCAACAGGATCATGTAAATGAACGGGCTTGCTCTCCTCTCCCTCCTCCCCACACACACCTACACCGCCCACCTCCCCCCAGGCACTAAGAGGCTCCATCTTTCAGCTTCTGAGTAGATGGACTTCCTTGGTTCCTTCTTGATCAGCCCTAAGCCCTAATCTTGTTACAATCGTGTTTAAGGAGAACAAAGAGGCGCTTGATGGTCATAATAAGAATACCTCCCAACATTTATTAAGCACCTACTGTGTGCCCAGCCTGGTTCTAAGCACTCATTCCTTACTAACCGCAGCGCTCCCGGGTCGGTGCTGGCATGACTCCCGCTTCCCGAAGCAGGAGACGTGTTAAGTCGCGTACTTAACACGTGGAGGCTGGCAGAGCTTCTGAACCAAGCTTCTGGCTCCAGGCTCTTGGTTCTTTTCTTTTTTTTTTTTTTAATTTTTATTGATTTCAGAGAGGAAAGGAGAGGGAGAAAGAGAAAGAGAGAGACATCAATGATGAGAAAGAATCATGTCTAGCTGCCTCCTGCATGCATGCCCCTGACTGGGGATTGAGCCCACCCCCCAGGCATGTGCCCTTGACCGGAATCGAACCTGGGACCCTTCAGTCTGCAGGCCGACGCTCTATCCACTGAGCCACACCGGTCTCGGCCAGACTGAGTTCTTAACTGCTGGTACAGATGCTTTATCTAAAGAACCGTCGCTCTCCTGATGTTTAGACACCATCAGCCAGGCACCCATCTGCGCTGGCTAACACCAGGGTCCCTTTCAGCTTGTGTTTCTGTGTTGATTTCATTTTGTTGAGGTTGGTTGGTAAGAGCTATAAAACTTTACCCTGGCAAGTTTGGAAAGTAAAGAGAACTACTTAGAATCCCCTCTTCCGGCTCCGTGTATCACCTGGAAATTCTCCCAGTCGCCTTTATGGGCTTATTTCTGTCTTGCTAGAGTCCTACTTCCTTTGCATATAATCCCTACAGTTTATCAAAAGCCTTCTTCCTGGTGCTTTTCCGGCAGTCAGGCATAGAGGCTATTTTTTAAAAATATATTTTTTATTGATTTTTTACAGAGAGCAAGGGAGAAAGATAGAGAGTTAGGAACATCGATGAGAAAGAAACATCGATCAGCTGCCTCCTGCACACCCTCCACTGGGGATGTGCCCGCAACCAAGGTACATGTCTTTGACTGGAACTGAACCTGGGACCCTTCAGTCCGCAGACCGACGCTCTATCCACTGAACCAAACCTGTTTCAGCTATTTTTGTTTTGTTTTTAAAATATTTTTATTGATTTCAGAGAGGGAGTGGGAGAGAGAAACACCAATGATGAGAGAGAATCCTTCAATCCGCATGAGCCCTGAGCAGGAATCAAACTGTTCCTGGTTCCTGGGTCGGTACTCCAATCACTGAGCCACACCAGCTGGGCAGCACACCGGTCTTAAAGAGAACGCTTCTGAATGTTTCTGTGGCCGAAACCTATTTGGCTCAGCGGATAGAGCATCGGCCTGCGGACTGAAAGGTCCCAGGTTTGATTCCGGTCAAGGGCATGTACCTTGGTTGCGGGCACATCCCCAGTAGAGGGCGTGCTGGAGGCGGCTGATCGATGTCTCTCTCTCATCGATGTTTCTAACTCTCTATCCCTCTCCCTTCCTCTCTGTAAAAAGTCAATAAAATATATATATTTTAAAAAAAGTTTAAATTTTTCTGTGAAGAATGCTGTGTGTGGCACATGTTGGCCATATGGCCTTTGTCAATTGAATTAAGGTCCCTTCTTTCCTGTTTTGTTGAGAGATTTTGTTGTTTTTTAATAATTAAAAGAAAAAGAAGATGCTGACAGGTGGGTGGGACAGCAGCCTCACAAGCCAATTATATGACAGGCCTGCAGGGGCCAAACCAGCGGAGGGTCTCTCCCCTCATCCTCTGTGACGAGCCGGAAGCAGTGGGCCAACACAAGCCCCTCGGTGGCTGAGGAACTCTGGGGAACCACCAGTCATTTTTTTCCTTTTCCTTGCAGTGCCCAAGACAAAGATTCTGGCCACTGGCGGGGCCTCTCACAACAAAGACATACTACAAGTAAGTGTTGAAAGGATCTCTCCCATATCTGTTCGTTCGTTCATTCATTCATTCATTTATTATTGTGTTACATGTATACATATCTCCCCATTGCCTCCCCCCTGCCCCCCTGCTCCCAGGCATACCCCAACTCCCCAGTGTCTTGTGTCCATTGGTTGTGCTTATATGCATACATATAAGTCCTTTGGTTGATCTCTTATCTCCCCCACCTCTCCTTAAACTTCCTGCTGTCATTGGACAGTCTGTTTGATGTTTTACTGTTTCTGTGTCTGTCCTTTTGTTCATCAGTTTACAATGTTCTTTATTATCCACCAATGAGTGAGATCATGTGGTGCTTCTCCTTCATGGACTGGCTTATTTCACTTAGCATAAGGCTCTCCGGCTCCATCCAGGTTGCTGCAAATGGTAAGAGTTCCTTCTTTTTCATGGCAGCATAGAATTCCATGGTGTAGATGTACCACAGTTTTCTGATCCACTCATCTGCTGACGGGCACCTAGGCTGTTTCCAAATTGTAGCTATGGTAAATTGTGCTGCTATGAACATAGGGGTGCATAAATCCTTCCTGATTGGTGTTTGTAATTTCTTAGGATAAATTCCTAAGAGTGGGATTGCTGGGTTAAATGGGAGCTCCATTTTTAGTTTTTTGAGGAAACTCCATACTGTTCTCCACAGTGGCTGCACCAGTCTGCATTCCCACCCGCAGTGCACCAGGGTTCCTTTTTCTCCGCATCCTCACCAACGCTTGTCGTTTGTCGATTTGTTGATGATTGCCATTCTGCCAGGTGTAAGATGGTATCGCATTGTCGTTTTGATTTGCATCTCTTAGATAATTAGTGACTTTGAACATGTTTTCATGTATCTCTTGGCCTTCCTTCTGTCATCTTTCGAAAAGGTTCTATTTAGGTCCGTTGCCCATTTTTTTATTGGATCGTTTATCTTCCTTTTATTAAGTTGTAAAAGTTGGCTGTAGATGTTGGAGATTCAACCTTTATCAGTGATAACATTTGCAAATACGTTCTCCCATATGGTGGTCTTTCTTGTTGTTTTGTTGATGGTTTCTTTTGTGTGTTCATTCTTTTTAAAAAATTGTTCGGTTTTTATTGATTTCAGAGAAGAAGGGAGAGAAACATCCAGGATGAGAGAGGATCGGTGATTAGCTGCCTCTTGCATGCTTCCTACTGGCGCCGCAACCTAGGTATGTGCCCGGACTGGGAACCGAACCATGACCTCCTGGTTCATAGGTCGATGCTCAACCATCAAGCCACAGTGACCAGGCCCTTGTCTGTGACTTCTAAGAGCCAGACACTCGGCAGGAGGACTGCCTGATCCCACTCCTTCCCTCCCAGGAAGCCAGATCAGCTGCCTTGCAGCTTGTACTGTGAGCAGGTTGTCTCAGACTCGGGGAAGCCACTGCCCTGGGTAACTCCGCTCTCTGACACCAGCACAGGCCTCTGGAGTCACACACGCCAAACCTGACATCGCCTGCCAGAGTTCTGGCCTTCCACAAAGCGGCTGCCTTCTGGTTTAAAGATCTCTGATTTCGCCACCATTCCGTTGCCAGACTTGGTCGCTGTCCTTCTGATCCTCCCCTCTGCTAGAGAGATGTGACCAAAGCTGGAGTCAACCTGCAGATGTCTGACAATCGGGCTGCTGCATCTGGGGGCTGAGTATTTTGGGAGGTAGCCCGGGGCTGCCTTTGAATAACTGCATCAACGGTTGACTTGTAATGTACCTGCCTTAGATCAGATTCTCTGGAAGCAGAGTCTGACACGGGCGTCTTCTAAGTGATGGGATGAGAGAGTTCTCCTGGGAGAGAGGGGGTGGGAGAGGCAGGCAGGGCAGGAGAAGGGCAAGCAAGGATGTGCTTGTTTTCATCTTAGGGTAAGCAGGCCAACTGGCCTTCGGTGAGAGGCAGCCTCTGATCAGCAGGGAGTAGTTCTTTCCAGGAGGGACAGCTGTGAGCCATTAGTAGCCAATATTCATCGCATCGGGAGAGGGGTGCACAGTGGTCCCCTCAGGGGATACCTATGGGGCATCAGTGGCATCTACTACAATATCTCTGGTCAGTCAAGACCCCCAAGTCTTGCCCTAGCCCGTTGGGCTCATTGGATTAAACGTCGGCCCACAGACTGAAGGGTCCTGGGGTCAATTCCGGTCAAGGGCACATACCTCAGTTGCAGGCTCAGTCCCGGCCTGGTACAGTGATTGTGCTTGTGGGAGGCAACCAGTCGATGCATCTCTCTCACATCGATGTTTCTCTCTCTGTCGCTCCCCCACCCTTCCACTCTCTGTATAAATCAATGGGAAAATGTCCGCTGGTGAGGATTAACAACAAAAAAGACCCCCAAGTCTTTTCCATGTGAGCTCCTCCCTTCTACATGGATGCAATTTATTTGGAAGCCTTAAGTGGAAAACTTTATTCCTATAAAACAGCAGTTCTCAACCTGTGGGTCTCGACCCCTTTGGGGGTCGAACGACTCTTTCACAGGGGTCGCCTAAGACCAGCGGAAAACACCTATTTCCCATGGTCTTAGGAACCAACACACCGCTCCTCGGTGTAGCAAAGTGTAGCAATGTAGTTTACTGTTGTTATATGAAGACTATTACCCATGCTACACCACGATTCAAGACAAAAAATTTCATTTATTTGTCATTAGAAATAAATATTTCACAATATAGAATTACATATTGTTTTTGTGATTAATCACTGTGCTTTCATTATGTTCAATTTGTAACAACGAAAATACATCCTGCCTATCAGATATTTACATTGCAGTTCATAATAGGAGCAAAATTACAGTTATGAAATAGCAACGGAAATAATGTTATGGGTGGGGGTCACCACCACGTGAGGAGCTGTCTTAAAGGGTCGCGGCATTAGGAAGGTTGAGAACCGCTGCTATAAAACATGGCCTTGTCCGTTGGGTGTGGGCTTGTGAATATTAGTCTGATACCCAGCCGTCTCCAGCCTGACCATTTGCTGCGCATACTTCCTACATCTTCCTCCTTGTCTCGGATGCCGTGGCGAGACAGTGCAGGGACAGCCCGAAGAGCGGTGGTCCTCCACTCGAGACTTCCTGCAGGTCCTCCAGACCCTTGTATCACGGGCACGTGGCCAAGTACACTTCCTTTAAGGCAGCAGAGTGTCCTGCGAGGCCTCAGAAGACGGAGGAGGGGAGAGCTTGAGAAATGTGTGCCAGGCTCCCAGGAGCACCCCGCCACAGGCAGAACCTCTGTGCTCCCCAGGTGCTCGCGGATGTGTTTGGCGCCCCGGTATATGTCACGGACACTGCCAACTCTGCCTGCGTGGGCTCCGCGTACCGGGCCTTCCACGGTAGGTCGATGGATCGGGGAGAGCGGGTGGGCACTCACTGGGCTGAGGAGGGTGGAAAGGGGGAGACGAGGGTGTCCCCAGTCTTTCGACACATTGCAGTCTTGTCGGCTGTCCCTTCCTTTTTCTCCCTCCCAGAAGGCGCGAACCAACCCCGATTTTCAATCCCTTTATCCTCTGCGTAAAGTGGGGAAAAGCGTGGCAGGGTCCTGAGCGAGGCCTGGCCAGAAGCAGGCTCAGCACAGGCTCATGGGAATGGACGCAGGCGTACTGAGGGCACGAGCGCCTGGGTGTGGACAGCTCGTGGGCATGAGAGGGGGGTGAAGTCCAGAGTCTTTTCGGCAAGAGCGGGGCGATGAGTCGATGCAGAAGGCTTGGGAGCCAGCACTTCAGGACCTTGGACAGGGGCGCGGGCGGCTCTGCTCTCCCGGATGCCTCCCTGCAGGCCCCGGTAGGAAAGGGATCTCCCCACGTGGGAGTGGTTGTGGCCGGAGCAGCACAGGCCCACGAGAGTTTTCTCCCTTCCGTGTGGTCAGCTTCCTCTGCCCCCGGACGGCCCAGGCTGCTCCTGCGGCTGCCCGTGCACCTTAAGGTTTCTCCCAGCCCTCAGAGACGAAACTGCGCCTCCCCTCTGCCCAGGGCTCCTGCACTCCTGGTGGAGTGATTTACCTGTCCGCCCTGTCCGTCCGATGCTACTCCTTACATTGCCTGCAAACCCTTCCCTGTCCCTTGCCCACCTGCGGCCGCCTTCCCTCTTTTCCAGCGCGGCCTCTCGTTGGCTCGGTGAGTATTTATTGAGTGCCTCCTGTATGCAGGCAGTGTGCGAGGCCCCAGGCGCTAGTGAGACCCAGGCGCTGGCCTCCCAGAGAAAGGCAGGGACTGTCCACACCGCGGTGGCCGGAAACTGAGAGAAGTGCTGAGGGCGGCCGCTGGTGCTGAGAGGCAGAGGGGGAGGGAGCCTGCCAGGCCAGGGATGCTCTGGGCCGCTGCTTCTCCGAGGAGAAAAGTACAGTGGCACCTCGAGATACAAGTGCCCTAACATACGAGATTTTTGAGATACGAGCCGTCGAGCGAGCGATTTTTGCTTTGAAATACGAGCAACAGTTGAGATAGGAGTCATCGTGCGGATCGGCCGGCTGCACACGACCCACCCGTCTACCGCGACTCGAGCGTCTCATAGTTTCCCACGCCTCAAGGTTACGGAATGAATTAAACTCGTATCTCGAGGTACCACTGTACATGGAAAGAGAAGAACGTTCCAGCCGGTGAAAAGGCTCTGAGGCAGGAGGAATTGAAAGCAGCTGAGGGGGTGGCTCGCATATAGTGAGTGATGGAGACGCTGGGAGGGAGGAGTCACGTGAGGGGGAAGAGGCAGGCGGCCCTCCCCGCTTAGATGCCAGGGCTCAGCCGAGGACTGACAGGTGCTGTCAGTGAGCCAGACACACCAGGCCCTGCTGAGGAGGCCGGCACTTGAGATTTTTCTTCTCTCTCTCTCTCTGTGAATGGTTTTGTTGAGGCACCATCACGTGACATAAGGACCACCCTGTGGTGAGGATGCAATTCAGCGATTTCGAATGAACCTACCGAGTCGTGCAATAACCATCACCCTGATCCCATTTTAGACCATTTCATCACTCCGGAGATAAAACGCTGTTTCCGGTTAGCGTCCTGATTGGCCACATAAACGTGGATGTGAAATGAGCTTTCCCTTTCCAGGCCTTGCAGCTGAGACCGGCGTGCCCTTCTCCGAGGTGGTGAAGTTAGCCCCGAGCCCCCGGTTAGCTGCTACCCCGAACCCCGGAGCTTCTCAGGTGAGAGACCTTCCGAATTCGCTTGTAGCATTTGCACAGTGAGAGCCAGCCGGGTTCTCCCCTTCCCTCCTCAAAAGGTCAGTTTTTCTTTGTCGCCTACATTCACGTTGATGTGCTCCAGGAAAGGGGAAATGCTGCTTTTTTAAAAAGTATATATTTTATTGATATTTTACAGAGAAGAAGGGAGAGGGATAGAGCGTTAGAAACATCGACGAGATGCCAAAACCGGTGTGGCTTAGTGGAGAGAGCGTCGGCCTGCGGACTGAAAGGTCCCAGGTTTGACTCCGGTCAAGGGCATGTACCTTGGTTGTGGGCACATCCCCAGTAGGGGGCGTGCAGGAGGCAGCTGATTAATGTCTCTCATCAATGTTTCTAACTCTCTATCCCTCTCCTTCCTCTCTAAAAAATCAATAAAATATATTTTTTTTAAAAAAAGAAAAGAAACATTGATGAGAGAGAAACACTGATCAGCTGCCTCCTGCATACTCCCGACTGGGGATGTGTCCACAGCCAAGGTACATGCCCTTGACTGGAATTGAACCTGGGACCCTTCAGTCCACAGGCTGATGCTCTATCCACTGAGCCAAACCGTTTAGGGGTTATTTTTTTTTTCTAAATATATTTTATTGATTTTTTACAGAGAGGAAGGGAGAGGGATAGAAAGTCAGAAACATCAATGAGAAACATCGATCAGCTGCCTCCTGCACGCCTCCTACTGGGGATGTGCCCGCAAGCAAGGTACATGTCCCCAAACGGAATTGAACCTGGGACCTTTCAGTCTGCAGACCGACGCTCTATCCGCTGAGCCAAACCGGTCTCGGCGGGCTTATTTTTTTTGATTGTCCAGGAACCAGAGCCAGAGAAGCCGGTTGTGCGCGGAGATGGACAGATACGGTGACCGCTGATTTTACAGCCTCAGGGCTCGGATTGCTGGGCACCTCTTCATTGTTCCGCATGCCTCAGGGCAGGCCCTTCCGTTTCACCAGTCACAGGAGCCCCAGAGAGACTGTCGCCAAAGCACAGGGCATGCAGGGTTTGTAGCACTCAGATCTGAGGTTTGGGTCCAAGAGGTCTGAAGGTCATTGCCAGTGCTGGTCCGGGGGTTCAACAGTGTCAGGGCTCAGTGCCAGGATCCCTGAAGTTCTCCAGATCAGCAGTGGACAGTGGGAACCTCAGGAGAGCCACCTAGGCCATCGAAAAATTTCCACTAGTCTCACTTTTGAAGAAGGTATAGAGAAATAAATGACAACTTTTAATAATACAGTGGTACCTCGAGATACGAGTGCCCTAACGTACGAGGTTTTTGAGATACGAGCCTTCGAGCGATTTTTGCTTTGAAATACGAGCAACGTTTGAGATAGGAGTCATCGTGAGGATCGGCCAGCTGCACACGACCCACCAGTTTACCGAGACTCCAGCATTTCATAGTTTCCCACGCCTCAAGGTTACAGAACAAATTAAACTCGTATCTTGAGGTACCGCTGTATGTTTAAAAATATATTTTATTGATTTTTTTTTTTTACAGAGAGGAAGGGAGAGGGATAGAGAGTTAGAAACATCCATGAGAGGGAGACATGGATCAGCTGCCTCCTGCACACCCCCTACTGGGGATGTGCCGGCAACCAAGGTACATGCCCTTGACCGGAATCGATCCTGGGACCCTTGAGTCCGCAGGCCGACGCTCTATCCACGGAGCCAAACCGGTTTCGGCAACTTTTTTTTTTCCTGGCAACTTTTAATAATATTTTATTTCATTCAGTAAGTCCAAAATATTGTCATCTCAACATGTGATCATTAAGAAGTGCGAATGTGGTATTTTGCTTCTTTTTCGTCTGGTGTGTGCTCAGAGCACCAGCCACATCAGTGATTCTGGAAATCTGGTGTGTGCTTAGAGCACCAGCCACATCTCCAGTGCGCACAGGCCCAGATGGCTTGTGGCTCCCGTACGGGCTCCTGCCGCTCTAGACGTGTCCCAGATGGTGACAGGGAGCCTGCAGCTGCTCACACCCGCCACTCGCTGGGCAGAGTCTGCCCTCACACACTTCTCCAGGCATCCTTGTCTGTTCCCCTCAACTCTGCAACAAATGACGACTTACTTGGTCACATGGTCAGCCTTGGTTGTGAGGAAGGCTGGTGCAGGGTCTGGCTCTTTCACCCTCTCCAGGATGCAGGGAAGCAGGTAGCCGGGGAAAGCTAAGGCAGCGGTTCTCAACCTGTGGGTCGCGACTCCTTTGGGGGTCGAATGACCCTTTCACAGGGGTCGCCTAAGACCACCAGAAAATGCAGATATTTACATCACGATGCATCACAGGAGCAAAATTTAATGGGTGGGGGTCACCACCCCATGAGGAACTGTATGCAAGGGTCGCGGCCTTAGGAAGGTGGAGAACCACTGAGCTAAGGAAACCAGCCACTGCGCCTGCCGCATTACAGGGAGTAAATACCTCTGTGCGGCCCCCCACCAGCACCCCTGGCTTGGGCACGGCCAGTCACTAATAGCTGGTGGAACGCGTTACCCCGAAAGCCTAGTGTGACCTCAGAGTCCTTCTCCGCACCAGGCTGCAGGCGGTGACCGGTCTCTGACTGTTGGCCTAAGCGGCGTATGTGCGGACGGGGTTGTGAATTCCTGGAGAGCGGGTGACGGCCTGTTTTCTCTCTGCGGGTCCAGAGTGCGGGGCTGAAGTGGAAAATGGAGAGTAACAGTGTTGGATGTTTTCTCTCTGGGCTGAGCTGAATGTTGTGATTTCTTCCCTGGGGGGGAAATTGGGCCTCTCACTTCCTCTGTGTGCACAGGCAGAGCTGCTCTCGCTGCACCGGGAGAAGGTCCTCATTGCACAGTCAGTGACTGACGCACTTGACTTTGGAGCTGATTGAGCCAAAGGCAGCAGGAATGGGGCTGGCTGGGACTAGCGGGGTCTGAGAGTCCCCAGGAAACGGCCCTTCGGTCTTCAGCGCTGCTTGCCTGTGAGAGAGCGTGTGCTCATGCGGAGGGCGCCATTGTTTCTCAGACAGGAGAAAACAGCCTTAAAAAAATGAACAAAGGCCCTGTGTGGCTCAGTGAATAGAGCATCGGCCTACGGACTGAAGGGTCCCAGGTTCGATTCCGGTCAAGGGCATGTACCTTGGTTGCCAGCACATCCCTGGTGGTGGGGCGGGGGTGTGGGAGGCAGCTGATCGATGGTTCTCTCTCACTGATGTTTCTGGCTCTCTGTCCCTCTCCCTTCTTCTCTGTAAAAAAAACAAAAAAATCAATAAAATATATATTTTTTAAATGAATAAAGGGTAAGAATTTGGGGGTTATTTCTTTGTGGTCCTCTTTCCCTGGTTGGTTTTTAGGTTTGGGTTTATTATACAACATATTGTACACATAGTTTTGTATATATAATATAATAAGTATATATAATATGTGTACTATAATTATATATATATATATATGATACATATATATAAAATTCTGCATCACCACATAGGTCTTTACATTCTTAAGAATGCACATGCACGCTATTTTTAATGACTGCATAATATCTCTGGCTAATGAGCCATCATTTACTTGAGCATTTTTTAAAAATACATCTTATTGATTTTTTTTTTTTTACAGAGAGGAAGGGAGAAGGATAGAGAGTTAGAAACATCGATGAGAGAGAAACCGATCAGCTGCCTCTTGCACACCCCCTTATTGGGGATGTGCCCGCAACCAACGTACATGCCCTTGACCGGAATCGAACCTGGGACCTTTCAGTCCACAGACTGACGTTCTATCCACTGAGCCAAACTGCTCTCGGCCCAGTTTACCCTCTTGAAGGCCACCGAGTGGCCCATGCTAGTGGTGAGTCTGAATGTTTCGTGGTGTCTAAGACGACCGTTGGTGGGCTGTCACCTACACTGAGGATTCTTAGGAGAGCTCTGCAAAAGTAGAATCACCGGGTCAAAGGTGACGGGCATTTTCAAGCTCCTTGTACAAGCATCCAGTCAAGTCGATTCCCAGAAGGGAACTTCCACCAGCAACTTCCACCAGCTGTGCCAGGAGACAGCCATGTCCCAGTCTCCTCACCAGAATTTGTTTGTTGTTTTTTAAAAAATATATTTTATTGATTTTTTACAGAGAGGAAAGGAGAGGAATAGAGAGTCAGAAACATCGATGAGAGAGAGACATCCATCAGCCGCCTCCTGCACACCTCTTACTGGGGATGTGCCCGCAACCAGGATACATGCCCCTGACCGGAATGGAACCTGAGACCCTTCAGTCTGCAGGCTGACGCTCTATCCACTGAGCCAAACTGGTTTCGACAGAATTTGTTTTTTTAATTTTGTAGATTTGATAACAAAAATCGGCTTCTCGTCATAATTTGCATTTAAAACCATTTTAAACTCCCAGCAGCAGCATTTCATTTTTTTTTTTTTTTATGGTTTGACACATCCTTTCTTTTGCCCAGTAAGAAAATTAAAGGGCCAGTAAAAGGGATGTAAGGATTTTAAATTTCAAGTTGCAAAGAGATGGAAGAGGCCGCTCCCCTTTTCCTTCTAAAGTGCTCTTTCTGCCGAAACCGGTTTGGCTCAGTGGATAGAGCATCAGCCTACGGACTGAAAGGTCTTAGGTTCGATTCCAGTCAAGGGCACATACCTTGGTTGCAGGCACATCCCCAGTCGGGGGCGTGCAGCAGGCGGCTGATCGATGTCTCTCTCATCAATATTTTTAACTCTCTATCCCTCTCCCTTCCTCTCTGTAAAAAATCAATAAAATACGTTAAAAAAAATAAAATAAAATAAACTGCTCTTTCTGCCCATGCAGGTCTATGCCGCCCTCCTGCCGAGGTATGCCCAGCTGGAGCAGAGAATCCTGTCCCAGCCGCCGGGGCTCCAGGAGTGAGTCCTGTGGACCCTGCCTGCGCTGACTGGCTGACCCCACGGGGAGACGTGGCCTTGGACAGCGGGGACCCTCTTCTCTGTTCGGGGTGCCCGAGCCTGGCTCCTGGCGTGCTCCAGCCCTGCCCGGAACCGCCTGGACCCGCCTCGCACATCCTCCTGAGCATCAAGGGGCTCTCGTGTCCCTGTGTGCTGCGCCCAGGCTGGAGAGCATCCCTTCCCCATTTCAGGAGGCGGGATAGCCCGGAGCCTGGGATACCTCCAATAAAGACTGACCATTTCCTTTCCTTTTTTTTTTTTTAAACTATATTTTTTATTGATTTCAGCAAAGAAGGGAGAGGGAGAGAGACATAGAAACACCAATGATGAGAGAGAATCATGGATCGGCTGCCTCCTGCACGCCCCCCATGGGGATTGAGCCCACAACCGCAACCTGGGCATAGGCCCTGACTGGGACTAGAACTGGGACCTTCTGGTTCATAGGTCCATGCCCAGCCCCTGAACCCCAATCAGCTGGGCTGACATCTTCCTGTTCAAAGGCAGAAATGGAGCTAATCCACGGAACTAAATCAGCAAAACAGGGAGGAGAAGCCATCCCATATACGCTGACCCCCGCCCATCCCCTTCTCCAGTCCTGACTCCCTGGCCACCTGGGAAATTGTCTCAGGATGACCAACTAAAAATATCCTAGCTAGCCATTACATGTTAAAGGTGAAGAGGGGGAGCAGGGGGCTCTCTAGGCCAAAAGACCTAGTTTTTATTTTATTTTATTTTTTTTTTACCAAAGATCAGGTTGGTATCAGACTTCTCAAAGAGTCTATAGCAGTGGAGCAACATTTTCAAGAAACTCAAACTAAAAATAGGAACTTAAGTGTTTAATACCAGCTAAGCTGCCTAAGTACCAAGGGTAATTTTTTATAAAGTTTTAATCATGCAGGAGCTCAGGAAGTAACCCCTTAGGATTCTGATAAAATACAAGCTGCATCCAATCAGGAAATGATGGGTGAAACAGAAGCACGAGGACTGGTGGTGGTCACTGGATATCTTTAATGTGGGATAAAAGACCGGAATGACTGTGGAGGGGGAGGGTGGAAGGAGAGTATCCAGTGGTGGATGCTTTGACAGGTAGAAGCAACACAACTAAAGAAGTGAAAAAGGAGAGACGGAGAGGACAGTACGGAGAGCTCTTTGCTGCAAAGGCAGTATGTCTGAGTCGATATCGTTTAAAGCCAACAGGCCAAATAGTTGAGGCTCCAATGAGGAAAAGGAGACAGAGTGTTATACCAAGGCAATGGTGTATGGTGTTAAAGGCGATCAGTAGTCGAGACTGGTTTGGCTCAGTGGATAGAGCATCGCCTGCGGACTGAAAGGTCCCAGGTTTGATTCCCGTCGGGGGTCTGTACCTTGGTTGCAGGCACATCTCCAATGTGGGGCATGCAGGAGGCAGCTGATCGATGTCTCTCTCTCATCGATGTTTCTGGCTCTCTATCCCTCTCCCTTCCTCTCTAAAAAATCAATAAAATAGATTTTAAAAAATAGGCAATCAGTAGGACAAAAATAGACATCTCCTTCAATGCCCACACAATAATGCAGGGGACAGGGCACATAGGAAGTCATAAGGATCACACATGAACCGGTGAAGGAAACGGGGAAAAATAGAATAAATGAGTATTTTGAGTTTTTGAAAAAAAAAATATGCAAGCTGCTAACTAATAAATAAAAAGAGGAGAAAGCAGTAACACAAAACAAAAACAGTAAAAAGTTAGCGTTGAGACAACATTTTTAATTTTTAAAATATATTTTATTGATTTTGTTTTTTTTATAGAGAGGAAGGGAGAGGGATAGAAAGTTAGAAACATTGATGGGAGAGAAACATCGATCAGCTGCCTCCTGCATGCCCCCTCCTGGGGATGTGCCAGCAATCAAGCTACATGCCCTTGACCGGAATCGAACCCGGGATCCTTCAGTTCGCAGACCACCACCCTATCCACTGAGCCAAACCCGTTAGGGTCAAAATTTTTAATTTTAAGAACTACTTTGCACAACTCTGCACATTTGGAAAAACCTAGAAGAAATGATAAAACACCTAGGAAAATACATCTTTGACTAAAAGGACTCCAGTAGTGACAGGAAGTGTAAGCAGACTGGTTTTCATGCAAGAAACAGAAATGATTGTAAAAGAACAGCCCTATGAGAAAGACACTAGGTTAGATGGGGTCACGGGGGCATTTTACTAAACCTTCACAATCCGGTTAATCCCTGTGCCACAGGATGTACCCCAGAACCCTGGGGAAGAAAGAGGAACCCTTCCAGATGGTTTTTAGGAAGCGGATATAACACGGATCTCTGTACTAAGTTGCAAATGCCCCGGTTCCTCACCTCTCTCTCTAGCCACGTATTTTGTTGTGGGATTTTGTGATGCTCTCCACTTTGAGCTCAGTGCCTGCGGGTTGAGCCAATAGGATTTGCACAAGCGTGATGTAAGCCGGGGCTTGAATAGCCCTCGTGCAATTGGGATTGCCCTCCCCCTGCTCTCTGCCCTTTTCACGCAAGTCCTGTGCCTAAGCTAGCCTGACCAAACCCATCCTGAATCAGCCAGGGGGTGACCGGCTGCCCCCGACATGGGAGTCCATATGAGACCAGCACAGTGTGAATCACCAGCCTAGAGCGAAATAAAGATGACTTGAAAGCGTGGAGACGACAGTGCTTTATTACGCAGCAATAGATAACTGACATAAAAATGGGCGCCAACAGAAAAAGGAAATATGTGTGACATTGAAACTGGGCTGCAGTGAAGAGAGGAAAAATGGTGAAAAAAAAAAAAAAAACCCTTACAGGAGGCTGGGGGAGGAAAAAAAGCAAGGTAATTGAGTATCCATGGTAACGTGGAAGACAAGAAGTGGATCTACTGGACACTTGGCCTTGAGAAAAGAAATGTCTAAGCAGAATGTTGAAAATGTCAAACTAGCCGGATTTGAAGTAGGATTTAGAGGGGATATAAAAATGCTAGAATGAAGGAAATCACTTTCTCACCTTTGCCCCTGTAAGCCAGAAGAGATGCTCAAATATAACGGCTTCAAAAAATACCGAGGACTGAAAGATACTTTGCAGGCACCTCTGAAAGAATCAAGGCGCTGTCTTAGGACCTTTCTAGCTGATTAAAGCGACGTTCAGGAATCATAAGTTACTGTCCCACGGCCTCCTCTTACACCTAAAGTGTCAGGGGTTAAGTTAGAGAGAGAAAGAAGGAGATCTCACCAATAATTATGGGATGGCTTTTGGTGCATAGAGTGAGTTCAAATCAGACACAGAAAATCCACAGAACATAAAAGTGATGTCAATCTAGACAAGAAGGGACCAAATGTAAAAAGATTTGGGCCCCCAACTTTTTTTAAAAATATATATATTTTTACTGATTTTTTACAGAGAGGAAGGGAGAGGAATAGAGAGTTAGAAACATGGATGAGAAAGAGACATCCATCAGCTGCCTCTTGCACGCCCCCTACTGGGGATGTGCCCACAACCAAGGTACATGCCCTTGACCAGGATCGAACCTGGGACCTTTCAGTCCGCAGGCCGGCTGAGCTCTATCCACGGAGCCAAACTGGTTTCAGTTGGGCCCCCAACTTTCTATGGGCAGGAAACAGGCTGAGGATGTTGCTCTAATGGCATATGTTCCAAAGCCCTCTTTAGTTCAAGGAGGGCGATGCAAGGAGAAAGCTGAAGTGGGTGAAGCCAGGAACCCCGGGGCACAGTGGGTGCCACCTTCGGCGTGGCAGACAGACTAATCGGGCCTGCGTGATGCCTGCCTTCTGGCGTTCGCACCCTCCCTGGTGTAATTCCCTCCTGAGGGTGAGCAGCATCTGGAACTCGCTTGTAATAAGCGGAACATGATAAAGGCGAGGGTATGTCATTTCTGGAATTCTGTTACATAAGACCACAACGACCATCTGCCCAGCAGACAGGAGTATTCTGCCGTGGCAGTGGAGATTGAGGGGCTGTAGGCAGACACAACCTTCATGTGTCTGAAGACAGAAAACAGTCATGTGTTCTGAAAGATAATGGAGAGATGGAGAGGGAGGAGGGTCCATTCTCTAGAGCTTTGGTAGCCATCAGAACAAGAAGCCACAGGAGGATTTCAAGCAGTTCCACTTTTAAAATTGGTATTATTGATTTGGGGGGGGAGAGAGAGAGAGAGAGAGAGAGAGAGAAGAGAGGAGAGAGGGAGAGAGGGAGAGCACAAACACATTGATTTGTTATTCCACTTATCCATGCATTTATTGGTTAACTCTTGTATGTACCCTGACCGGGGATCGAACCCTCAACCTTGGCATATCAGGATGACGCTCTGACCAACGGAGTTACTGGCCACGGCATGAGTTCCAGATGTCATAGGTGATTGCAGCTGCTGTAAGGAAGGTGCCTTGCAGCCAGGCCACTGAATGGAAACGGGTGACCAGTTACCCATCTCAGTCCACTGCTGTGGCAGTGGTCCAGCTGCCGGATGCTGGGTGTGGATGGCAGACGTTCTATGTGGCTGGGTCATGGGAGCCAACCTGCCGAGGGACTGAAGAGAAGAGGAATTAAGAATGACTCTCCAAGTTTTGGTTTGAGAAATTGGTTGGTTGGTCATGCCATTGAGTTAAACAGGGACAAAGTGGGAGGAGTGGACTGATGGGGGGAATGGAGGCCGCTGCTTCGGCTAGGGTAAGCTTGAGATGCCTGAGGGGCTGGCACATAGAGATGTCCAGTGGACAGTTGGAGACACGGATTTGGAGCTCCCAGAGACTTCCGGATGAAAGACCCGGATGCCCTGTCAGTGTGGACCACTAGGAGTTCTTACTGTGATACTCTACCTGGTGTGGGATAGAAAAGAGAAACCAGCCAATCCAATCACTGGCAAAAGAATTATAGTTGACTAGTGACTTGGTGCACAAAATTTGTGCACATTCAAAGGGAATTAGAGGAAATATTTTACTTTAAAAAAAATGTTATTGATTTTCACACAGAGGAAGGGAGAGGGATAGAAAGTTAGAAACATCGATGAGAGAGAGACATCGATCAGCCGCCTTCTGCACGCTCACTACTGGGGATATGCCCACAACCAAGGTACACGCCCTTGACCGGAATCAAACCTGGGACTTTTCAGTCCTCAGGCCGACACTCTATCCACTGAGCCAAATCGGCTTCGGCTACAGGAAATATTTTAATATTGCTATTTGTCCTTTATAATAGAAGTGCCAGAGATGAAAGAAAATGAGTAAAATGTATATGAGAATAACATAAATTTATTAATAAATAAACAACAGCAGCATCACGTCCCCTGGCCAGTGCCGGGCGAAGGATGCAGCCTCACATCCCCATGCATGCAGCCTCATCCAACTACACCTGCCACGTACGTAGCCTCCTGGCATGAGGGCGTCCCAACCATTTGCCTATTAGCCTTTTATTATAGAGGATAGATTTCAGGAGAGGCAGAGATTGATCTTCCTGAGAAAAAGACTTTACAGCAGGTCCTTCCTTAACGTCATTTTGTTCAGTGGCATTTTGTTAGACTGTTGAGAAGAAAAAAATGTTCGGTTCCCAGCAGGGGCCACGGTCTGTGTGAAGTTTGCATGTTCTCCCCATGTCTTCGTGGATCTTCTCTGAGTACTCAGGTTTCCTCCCACACCCCAAAGATGTGCACATTAGGGTGAATTGGGGTCTCCACACTGTCCCAGGCTGAGTGAGCTGGAGGTGTGTGTGGTCCTGCAATGGAAGGCTGTTTGTCCAAGGCTGGTTCCCACCAGGTGCCCTGAGCTGCTGGCAGAGGCTCTGGCCACATGTGACCCTGAACCGGAGCCAGCAGGTAGGAAAATCATCGTGCTTTTATTTATTTATTTTTAAATACATTTTATTGATTTTTTACAGAGAGGAAGGGAGAGGGATAGAGAGCTAGAAATATCGATGAGAGACATCGGTCAGCTGCCCCTTGCACGCCCCCCACTGGAGATGTGTCCGCAACCGAGGCACATGCCTTTGACTGGAATTGAACCTGGGATCCTTCAGTCCACAGATCGACGCTCTATCCACTGAGCCAAACTGGTTTCGGCAATCTTGCTTTTATTAATCTTTCTTAAATGTATGTATAGCTCACATTATTTCAAATTCTAGTATTAGAAACGTTTGGGGGTCCTTATATAAGAGCGTTGGTGATGTTTTTGTGACACAGGAACTGAACTCTTGTGTATATCCATTAGCCTGTGGTAAAACAGGTCCCGTTATGCCTTGTTTTGCTTTAAATCCCTGTTTCCGAGAACCTTTCTTTGATGTTAAGCGAGGACTTACTGGATTCAGGATATGGGGTGGCTTCCCCTATGTCTGTCAGTATAGCTTCCCACGGGCTCACCAAACCCCCAATACACTGCTTCCTTGCTTTGCTCCAGTCGCATTTAATTCTGCCTTAAAACTTATTTCGCCGAAACCAGCAGGCTGAAGGGCCCCAGGTTCGATTTCGGTCAAGGGCATGTACCTTGGTTGCGGGCACATTCCCAGTGGGGGTGTGCAGGAGGCAGCTGATGGATGTTTCTCTCTCATCGATGTTTCTATCTCTCTCCCTTCCTCTCTGTAAAAAAAAAAATCAATAAAAAAAAAAATATATATAAGCTGTTATTTCAACATAGAATGTTCCAGGACTGGGAGGGACCTTTAGCGACCTAGGCATCTTTCTGGGCAGTGACTCCTCTAAGTGTGGTCCCAGCTGGTTTGGAACCCGGAGGTGGTGGACCCTCCTCCGGGCTTCGGTAAGGCGATCCGCGTTGTGCATGGTGGACTTGGACATAAGACTGTGTCTGAAGAAGGTTTCAGTGCGTGAACACTGCCGAGCAGGAGGCGGCAGGATGGGAGAAGGGAATCCAGGCAGGCTTCCCGGCCGCGCCTCCCTCCGGGCCGCTCTGGCCCTGCTCCTGCCCTAACCAGAGGCCGAGACAAGTCAGGAGAAGAGGGAGGACAATGTCTGCCTCCGAGGGTCCGCACCCCGTCCCACAGCGGTGACGGCCTTTCCCTCTGCAGCTGGGAGCCATTCCCTCTGCAGCTGGGAGCCATTCCCTCTGCAGCTGGGAGCCACAGCGTGGCCTCTGAGCTCCGATAAGGAGGGCGGAATGTGAGATAGGGCACAGCCGCCCCAGGGAGGCATCTGGGGGCCGCAAAGCCTGTCTCCAGAGACAAGACCTCCAACCGCGGGACAGGAGGCCCCTGGGATCGGTCCCACCGGTGCAGACTGGAGCGCGGGGGGATTTGGGGGGACGGGGAGAGGGGAAGAGTCCGAGGACCATCTGGAGTTAAGGGTGTGTGTGTGGGGGGGAGGCAAGTTGCAAAGGCCCTTCTCGGTCCGCTGCTGCTCTGCGTGCGGGGCTCCGCGCCCTTCCTCACTTGCGTGCGTCCAGCTCCAGGACCCCCCAGCTGTGCCTCTCTGGGGGTGTGTGTGTTGGGGGGGTAGCGGGGAGAGAAAGAGGGGTTCTGGGGTGCAAACGTGGGTGCCCACTCATCATTTCGAAGAAGACAGCCTTATTCTGCCCATCAGTTCGCACGGCTCTCCTGTGGTTCCCTGGGACTCTGCTCATTCAGGGGGTAACCGGGCCAGAGTTGGGGGCTCCCCACCCCATTCCGGGTGCCGGGGCAGCGCGCGCTCCGCAGCCTGGGCTCCAGCGCGCGGAGCCAGAATTGCACGTGCGGCGGCGGCCGCGCGCGGCTCCGTGGTCCCGGGGCCAAGGGGTTCAGGGTGCAACCAACCCCGTCCCCTGGGCACGCGCGGGGGCGCCCCCACCTCCCCGGCGCTCGGGTCCGGGGGGCGGGGTATGGGGGGAGGGTTCCGGCGCCTCCCTCCCCTCCCCCCCAGGAGGGCGCGCGCGGGCTGGAGGCGGGGCCTCTTTGTTGTTATTTCCCGAGGCCCCGCCCCTCAGGGGGGCGCGGACCACGCGGCCCCGAGGCCCCGCCCCCCCGCCCCCTCCCCGCCTCTTTGTATCCAACATCCGGGTTCCCCCGCCGGCCGGGCTCCGCGGCCGCGGCTCCGGAGCCATTTTGGACGCGGTTCAGCTCCCCTCCCCCCGCCCCCGCCCCCGCTCCCGCCGGCCCCTCCCCGCCCCCCGTCCATGGCCCCTCCGGACTCGGCCCCTGCGCCCGGGGCCCGGGCCCAGCCCCGCCACGCCATGCCCGCGCCCGGCGCGCCCCGGCCCGCGCCCCGCCGCCGCCGGCCCCCGGCCCCCGCGTCGCCCCGGAGTGCGGGCCGCAGCCTGCGCCGCCCGCAGCGGCCCTGAGCCCGGCGCCGCCGCCGCCGCCAGCCGCCCGGGGGGGACGGAGGCGTAGGGAGCGCGCGGGCGACCGGACCGCCGCCCGAGGGAGCGCGACGCGGAGCGCGGCCGCCGCCGCCGCCGGGCCCCGTGCGCCCCGTGCGCCCCGGGAGCGCGGCGCGGCCCTGCCCGCGGCTCGGGGTGCGCGCGGGGTGGCGCCGCGGAACATGACGGCGCCCTGGGCGGCCCTCGCCCTCCTCTGGGGATCGCTGTGCGCGGGTAAGAGCGGCCGCGGGGGCGCGGGGAGGGCGCGGGGGGCGCGGGGAGGGCGCGCCGTGTTTACCAACAAAGGGCGGGCCGCGGCCTCCGCGCCCCCCGCGCCACCTGCCCCGGCTCGCGCCTCCCGGGGCGGGGACTCGGGGCGCGCCGGGCGCCCCAATAGCTGATGTTGGGGCGGAGGGGGTGGCGGGTTGGGGGGAGAAAAACCATGTTCTCTGTGCGGCGGCTCGCGGAGGCGACCCCACGGTGGGGGATCCGGGACCCGGAGAGTCCCAGGCTCGGGGTCCGGGCTGCGCGGGCGCCGGGGACCCCGGGAGAGGGGAAAGCGGGGCGCGCAGAGCCGATCCGGGGGTGGCGGCGTCGTGGGTGCAGTAGCAGCGATAAGGAGCGTGTGTGTGTGTTGGGGAGGGAAGAGAGAGGGGTTCCGGGGTGCAAACGGGGGCGCCCACTCTTCATTTCGGAGCAGACAGCCTTATTCTGCCCGTCAGTTTTCCGCGCGGCTCTCCTGCGGTTCCCTGGGGGCGCCCCCCTCCTTCAGGGGGGTAACCGGGCCCGGGAGGGGCTGCGCGGCCCCCGGGAGCCGCGAGGCGCAGCGGGAGGGGTTGCCCGGCGCAGCGCGGGGTCCTCCGCGCCCCATCCCAGCGGCGCCTCGTGGTCCGCGCGCCCGGCGGGCCTCCGGCACCGGCGCCCCCTGCGCGGGGCGCGGCCCCCCTGCGAGGCCGCTTTGTTGTGGGCGCCGGGGAGAGGGGAGCGGCGGGGAGAGGAGAGGGGAGCAGAGGGGAGGTGGGGCGCGAGGGCAGACCAACAGGTCCCCGCGCCTCCGGCCTCGGGGACGCACGTGGCGGGGCGGGGGGCCCGCGCGGCCACTTGGGCTTTGGCTTTGGCGCGCGCGTGTGGCGGAGCGCGTGTAGGAGGGGTTCTCCTGGGGAAGCGATGTCCCCCCTTTTGAGGCCGGAGCCCCGATTTCCCTGCGTTGGCGTGGCGGGGGCTCGCCCGAGCGGGGAGTGCGCGCAGGGGCCGGCCCCGCGCCCGGGGTGGCTCCCGGGAGCCCCGGGGAGCCGCAGGGGCCGGGCAGGGAGGCTCCGGGGGGAAGCGCGGGCCCCGCGCGCCTTTGTTCCCAGCCCCCATCGCCCGCGCCGCGCGGGCCCCGCCGCCGCCGAGCTGGCCGCCGCGCGGAGGCTGGGAGACCCGCGGGGGCGGGGCCCGGCGCGCGGGGGCGGGGCCGGGAACCCCGCGCGGCTGCGGGGGTGGGGACCCGGGATCCCCAGGCCTCCCTCCCTCCCACTCCCTCTCCCTCCCTCTCCCTCCCTGTCAGTCTCTCTGCGCGGTGCTGCTTGACTTGGCTGCAAAGCTAAGTGAGTTCGCTTGGGGAGGCTTGGTGGTGCGGGGCCTGCGTGTGGATCAGAGGATGGAGACCTCCTCATTGGTACCCGGCACTCTTCTTTAAAAAAAATATTTTATTTAAAGGAAGGGAGAGAGATAGAAAGTCAGAAACATCAATGAGAGAGAGACATCCATCAGCCGCCTCCTGCACACCCCACCCTGGGGATGTGCCTGCAAGCAAGGTACATGCCCCCGACCGGAATGGAACCCGGGACCCCTCAGTCCGCAGGCCAACGCTCCATCCACTGAGCCAAACCGATTTCGGCCCGGCACTCTTCTCAAAGGGAGCATCGTGGCTCTTTTGGAGTGGTTTCCCGTGTGGCAGAGGCAAAGTGTTGTTGTTTGTTTGTTTGTTTTTTAAATATATTTTACTGATTTTTTTACAGAGAGGAAAGGAGAGGGATAGGGAGTTAGAAACATCGATCAGCTGCCTCCTGAAGGCCCCTCCTGGGGATGTGCCTGCAACCAGGATACATGCCCTTGACTGGAATGGAACCTGGGACCTTTCAGTCCCCAGGCCGAAGCTCTATCCACAGAGCCAAACCGGTTTTGACCAAAGTGTTGTTGTTGAACTTGTCCCTCTCTCTCTGCCCCTAATCCCTTTTAAGGGCCGCTCTGGGATGCATTTTCCCAAGAAAAGGAAGGTATGGGCCTGTAGAGGGGAGGGTAGCAGCCAGCCGACTGAATAGGCGTGCACAGCTCCCCTGTCTCTAGAATCTTCCTGGCCGTCCCTGGGATCGCTCCCCTGAATTGTCTCCGTGTGGTCTCAGCGGCCCTCACCCGCCTCACAGGTTTGGCAGGGCAGGGCCGATCCTCTCCTCCCCATCTTCCCTCGGGTTCTCCCACCTGGCGTGGCCAGTCCCCTGAAGGTGGAGCAGCAGGAGTTAGACTGAAACACCACCACTAGTGCTCCAGCCCTGGGAGGAAGGTGGGGGTCACTGGGCTTTTCTTGCAGTCACCCCTCCGGTGGCCACTGTTCTGACCTTTGAGGACCCACGGGGAGAGCTGCTCCGTGCCTGGGGGGATCTCACAGGTGCTCCTGGCTCTGTACTTACCGTGGAACCAGGCGGAGGGTATGGAGAGGAATGGCAGGAGCCACTGGCTGGGAAGGGGATCTGACGTCTGTCTGTCTGAGCAGGAAGTGTGGGCCTGTCTGTCCGAGCAGGAAGTACAGGCCTTGACTGCCCTGGTCTGCCCTCAGGTTGGCTACTCTCTGACCCAAACATGTTGTCCATTTCTTCGGGAGAGATTGTGTGTGTGTGTGTGTGTGTGTGTGTGTGTGTGTGTGTGCGTGCAGTGATGCTCAGGCCCGGTGCATTGGGAGCTGTCAGGAGCACAGACCACAGAGCCACAGGCCAGCAGCTCCCTGCCACAGGGAAGGGTGTGGCCACAGGGAAGGATATCCTCCCTACCTGTCCTTAGGGAGCAGGGACACCCTTCTCAGCTATTAGAGGCTCTTCGAGGTAGGTGATGTGAGAAAGCGCCTGTCTGCCCAGGCCCTGCATCTGGTGTAAACAAGACCTGGAATTCGCTGAAACCGGTGTGGCTCAGTGGATAGAGCGTCGGCCTGCGGACTGAAAGGTCCCGGGTTTGATTCCGGTCAAGGGCATGTATCTTGGTTGCGGGCACATCCCCAGTAGGGGGCGTGCAGGAGGCAGTTAATTGATCTGTCTCTCTCATCGATGTTTCTGACTCGCTATCCCTCTCCCTTCCTCTCTGTGAAAAATCGATAAAATATATTAAAAATAAAAGAAAACACCTGGCACTCCCTGGCCTCGCTGGGGTACTACTTTCGGGATCTTTCCGGGCATGGAGATCCCCTGTTGGCAGCTGGCCTTCCCTGGCATCTCGCCCCAGGAACTTCCTTTTCAGGGGCACCCACGAAGAGGGCCCCGTGCCACACGGTGGCTCTTTGGGTTGTGGGCTCCTCTGGGAATCTGACGGGAGGTGTAGACCCCTCCCCCAGGAAAATACCTCTGCCGCCACCTTGAGGTGTGCACTGGCGCCTCTCCCTGCACCCGCCCAGGGCGGTGGGTGACAGCCCTCATGCGGGGAACTGGCTCCCTGGGTGGAGCTCTGTGAGTCCTGGCTGCCCTGCACCTGCCCGCTGTGCCAGTCCTGCGGGGCAGCGAGCTGTCCTGGGCGATACTGGCTCGTGCCCACCTTGCTGCTTCCATTTACCCTGTTCTGGCCACTGGACTTGTGCAAATTTTTGTTCAGACTTTGCCCAGTGTGCAGATTCCAGCCCTGGCCTCCTCCTCCTCCCTCCTCCTCCTTCTCCTCCTCCTTTTCCTTCTCACCCCCTTCTCCTCCTCTTCTCCCCTCCTCTTCCTCCTCCTCCTCCAGGAAGCCCTCCCCTGAGTGCTAATATATTTAGCTCCCTGCCTGGGAGCTCAGGGTAGTGCAAGTGGGAACCACCGATCTTAGATCGGAGTTTGGATCCACTTGCAGTGTCTGGCCTGTTACCATAGCCTGGGACCTGGGACCTGGGACCCGGGACCCAGCGGCAAGGGAGCTGGGTAGACAGCCCCTGCAGGCAGGTCCCGGCTGGCTGGGCCTCATTCTAGAACAGGGTTCCTCAGCCTTGACCACCTGTTGGCATTGGAAGCTGATGACTCCTGGGGGGGTGTGGGGAGAGGGGTGCTCTCTTATGCGTTGTAGGATGTTAGCAGCACCCCGGTCTCCACCAGAAACTGCCAGTAGCACTTCTAATAGTGACCACGGGAAATGGCTCCGGGCACGGCCAGGTGTCTGGGCAGGCGGGTGCACCACCACCTCAGGCTGAGACCCTCCGATCTAGAATGTCCTCCTGCCTTTAAAGGGACAGCGTGGGGAGATGGAGCTCACGGCTCATGCCTCCCCGGCCCTGCCTGCCCCGTGGATTTCATGCTCGGAGGTGCGTGCCTGGCGAAAGGGCTCAGCGTGGGAGCGTCGGGCTGGCCGTGAGCGGGTCTGGAGGGCCGCCGGCCGCCGGAGCGGATCCTGGCGTCCTTGAGTTTTCCCAGAAGCGGCTCGGGTTTCAGGGAGGCGGTGGCTGTGGGTGGCCCGGCAGCCCGCCCGCCCGCCTCCCTCTGACGGCCACCTTGAGGCTTGCACTCGCGCTCTCCCTCCCACACGCGCAGAATGTCAGCCGCGGCCTGTGGCTCGGGCCCGGGAGCCGCCGGGGGAGCGGAGGCCGGACGCGTGGGCCCCGCGCGGCGCCGGGGGTGGTAGCCCGCCGCTGGCATGCCCTTTCCCCCGAGCGGGCCAGCGGCGTGGCGCCCCGAGGAGCCGCGGCGGCTGTGGGCCTGGAGCTCCGAGCCCGGGGAGCCCCGGGCCAGGGCTCAGCCTCTCCCTAAAGGTAGGGGTCCGGGAGCTGGAGGGCAGGTCCCTGCTTCCTCCTGGGGAGCCAGCCGCGAGGTGTGGACAGAGCTGCCCCTGCCAGGGGCCGGCACTGGAGGCCCTGGCCCCGGGGGTTAGGGGCGCCCGTTTGTGGGGCTCAGCAGCTGGCAGTCCCTGTTTGCTTTCTCCCCTTCCGCACCCTGCTCCTGGCTCTGCTAGGAAGGGCTTTATGGGTGTTGCAGGGGGAACTGCCCACGGACTGGGGCTGGGGCTGGGGCTGGGGCTGGGGCTGGGGCTGGGCTGGGCGGGTGGAGGAAGCAGCCTCAGAAGCTTCGGGTTCCAGGCACTCCTCCACCCTGGGGGTGCGAAGGGCTTCTTTAAAAGGGTTGCCTGCTGGGGTGAGCTTCCTAGTGCCCTCTCTTTCGGGATGCTTCTAATTCCGGTTGCCTTCTCAGGATTTTTTTTATCTTGTATTTCTTCCCTCTCTTATCACCCATGCTTCCGGAATAGACACCTTCTGCCCACCCCCACCCACCCCCTCGTTTAGGGCTTCCTTTTTGGTTCGTCTTTGTCTACCAGACACACCGGGGCACCCCAGCCTTGAGGTCCTGCTGGTGCCACTTCAGGGTTGTGGGGTGGGGGTGGGGGTGGGGATGGGGATGAGAGAGAAAAGATGCTCCTGCCTTCTGAGTCTTCGCTTTTTAAGTGTCTTCGTTTGAGACGATGGTGGGAACTTGAAATCAACTGATGATTCGTGCTGGTGCTATTGGGGATCACCCAGGCCCCCCCTGAACCAAGATCAGTCATGCTTCTCGCCTTCAGCCACATGCTTTGCCCTGGTTATGCCGGTCTCGCTCTGCACCTAGAAGCGCCTCTTCCAGACTCCGTCCGGGGCCGGCCGCCCTCCCCGTGTTTTCATTCATGTGCACGTGATCTCGGGGGGCTGGCGCTGGGAGGGAAGCCTGCTCCGCTGGGCATGGGAGTCCCTTCTCCCCGGGGGACCTTCTCCAAGTCCCTCCTCCCCAGGGGACCATCAACAGGGGGCCTGGCCCGCCGGACCGGGGGTCTCCGCTCAGGCTGGTCTCCGGGCCGGAGACGAGGCGTTTTGTGGCCGAGCTCCCGCTCTGTGTGCGGACGGCCCCCGGCCCACTATTTCGGGGCCGCGCTGGCAGCCCCGGGGCTAAAATTAGTGCCGGGGAAGGAAGAGGAAGGCGGGTTGGAAACCCAAGCCTTTGGCTGGAGGCTGGCGGAGGCCGCTTCCCGGGTGTGTGGCCGAGTGTTGCAGGAGATGTGATCAGACCAGCTGTTGTCTGTCCATCTGAGGGCGGGCGGGCGGGCAGGGAGGGGCCCCGGGTGCCTCCTCGACCCGAACCAATGAACGGAGGAGGCCGCCTGGGAAGCTGGCTTTCTCGAGGGCTGGTGCTGGGGTGAGGGTCCCTCCTGGCTTGCGTGGGGCTGCGCATTGCTTTCAGGGAGGGGGACAGTGCCTTTACATGCCCGAGGGTCATCGTCAGCCCTGTGCCCCCACCCATTGATTCGGGGCGTGCACGAGGTCTCAGAGCCCGGGACTGGTAGCCCTGGGCAGAGAAACCCTTACTTTCCGTGCTTTTTGGGGGGATTTTCTTCTCATCACAAGCAGGTAGACAGGGCTCCCCCCCACTTGGGACTGCCGGCTTGGGCGGGTGTGAGTTAGAGGGGAGACCCGTGGCCCAGATCTCATAAGGAGGCCCGGCCTCTCTGTGCCCTGAGGATGTAGGGCAGTGGTTCTCAACCTTCCTGAGGCCGCGACCTTTGCATACGGTTCCTCATGGGGTGGTGACCCCCAACCATGAAATGTTGCTGCTGTGATGCATCGTGATGTAAATATCTGCATTTTCCGATGGTCTTAGGCCACCCCTGTGAAAGGGTCGTTCGACCCACAGGTTGAGAACCGCTGATGTAGGGCATCAGGCCTCATCGCCTCGGGGGCTCAGAGAATAAGCAGGAAAGTTAGGTGGATTGTTTTTATTTCCCACCTCCTTCAAACCCGCCACCTGAGCGTGGGTCACTTTCGGGGAGAAGGAGAGCCAGAGCAATGCAGTCCTATCTTCCCTACAGGGAGGAGTGCACCCCCCGACCTCTCACCCGCCGCTCTCCTGGCGAGCTAGCTACCCTGGGGGGGAACTTGGAGGAGTAGGGGTCACTTAGGCCATAACTTCTCTTCCCATTTTAAGTTTTATTACCTGCATTTTCCGGCATATAAGATGACCGGGAGTATAAGACGATCCCCAACTTTTCCAGTTAAAATACAGAGTTTGGGATATACTCGCCCTATAAGATGACACCCGGCGTAGAAGACGACCCCTGACTTTTGAGAAGATTTTCCTGGGTTAAAAAGTCATCTTATACGCCGGAAAATACGGTAATTTTTGTTTTCCAAATAATATACGTGCGCTTCAGGGCAAGGACTTAGAGGTTGTAGATAAAACCAGGTTCTCCCAATCTAAGTCTCCCTCCAGAAGCGAGCTTTCTGAGGTGGCTGTACGTTCTTCTAGACATCTGACGTGTCTGGAGAGGGTTAAATAGAGCGGGTTTGTTTTTTAGCCTGACATGCTATTATTGCCCTTTTACAACATCTCCTTGAACCGTACAATACATGTATAAGTGTCATTGTCACAGGCGACAGCTTCGTGCATTTCCCACAAACGGAGCACATCCGTGTAGTGAGTATCCAGGTCAAGAATCAGAAATTTACCAGCCCCCCCTCCCCCCCTCCCAGCCCTCTGGCTGCATTCCGCTCTCCACCCCTCACCCCTAAGGGTAACTACTATTCTGACTTCCACGGCCTACGCTCGTTTTGCCGGTTTTTGTTCTTTGCATGGATGGAATCTTACAGGATGAACTGTTTCGTGTTCACCTTTTGCTGATCGTGTTTGTGACTTGCGTCTATGTTGTTGCACGTCACGGCTTTCTAAACCCAGAGGTACGTTTTGGCAGTCTTTCTAATACGGATGGATCTGCCTCAGTCTTTCTAAGACTTTGTATGGAATTTCAAAGGTTGGCTATACAGACTACATTTTATCTCGTCTCTTCCTGATGGGCTTTCTGATTGTGTCCGACATGCAGATGGTTTCTCGAGGGCAGATGACAGAGGAAGAATTTCTGGGCTGTAGTACATGCCTATTTAAAATTTTAATACGGCCGAGAAACCGGTTTGGCTCAGTGAATAGAGCGTCTGCCTGCAGACTGAAGGGTCCCAGGTTCGATTCCGGTCAAGCGCATGTGCCTTGGTTGCGGGCACATCCCCAGTAGGGGGCGTGCAAGAGGCAGCTGATCGATGTCTCACTCTCATTGATGTTTCTAGCTCTCTATCCCTCTCCCTTCTCTCTGTAAAAAATCAATAAAAATATATTAAAAAAATAAAATTTTAATACGTGCTAAGCAGTGGCTATATGGTGATGGCAGGGAGGTGAGGTGGCAGAGACTAGATTGCAGAGGTAGGAAGTGGCCTAGACAGGGTGGGCAGTGCCTTCCCCTGGCCGGTGTCTGTGGAGAGCCAGGGAGGCTGCGCCCTGGGTCTGAGTCTCCTGGTTGCTGTGCCAACAGAGCCTGGGAACGAGGGGATGGCAGTTGTGTGTGTGTGGGGGGCAGCATTGGCCTAGCAGGATCTGGGTTTGCTGGTGTGTGTCTGTGGGTGCCCACTCTCTGTGCTCCAGGCTGCTTCTCCAGAGAGACTGAGCTTGCTAAAGGTTGCTGGGAGCTGTGGGTGATAGGGCATGAGTGTGACCCCAGGGAAGACATGTGGAGTTCACATGTGGTGATCACCGGGGTGGGGGGTGTGGGGAAAGCTGTAGCAGAATTATTTTAGTCTTGTGAGAAGCCGCTCGTGAAAGAAGGGCTCCAGCGAGCTGAGAGGGTGTGCCCTGTTCCCTCGCACAGCCTTCTGCACCGTTGGACAGAAGAAGGCGGGAGGACGGTTCGAGATGACCTGTTCTTCAGGGTCCAGATGACTCGCTTTCCTGGTCTCCTGCAGCACAGCGTCTGCTTTCCCACCGGTTGCACTGGGATTCCTTGTGGGAGCCGCGTGCCAGGCCCCGCTCGCGGATTGAGGGGACCCTTGGTTTGAGGCGCTGTTGCTAGTCCAGGTGACGTGGCGGTTAGCTTCCCCACGCCGTCCGGGTGACGGGCGCTGTGGGCGTGGTGGTCTGCGAGGGCTGCGGAAACAGACGACCCCGGGCTGGGTGGCGCCGATGACACCGTTACCTTCTCACAGCCCCGGGAGGCTGGACGCCCAAAACCAAGGTGCTGGCAGGGCTGGTTTCCGAGGAGGCCTTTCCCCTTGGCGGGCAGGTTGCTGCCTTCTCGTTGTGTTCTCACGTGGCCTTTTCTCTGTCTGCACGCTCTCCCCGTGCCCCTTCCGCTTATGAGGGCACCAGTTCTGTTGTATTACAGCCCCGCCCATGGGACTTTATTTGAGAGTCCTTAGAGCAGCGGTTCTCAACCTGTGGGTCGCGACCCCTTTCACAGGGGTCGCCTAAGACCATCGGAAAATGCAGATATTTACATCACGATGCATCACAGTAGCAAAATTTCATGGTTGGCGGTCACCACCCCATGAGGAACTGTATGCAAGGGTCACGGCCTTAGGAAGGTTGAGAACCACTGCCTTAGAGGCCTATCTCCCAGTATGTTACATGGGAGGTTAGGGATTTGTTTAACCGTGAGTTTTGAGGGGCACGGGTGTACCTAACCGTCTGAAATAGTGACGTTGGTTGAACGTGAATTCTGTTTCCTTCCGGAGTTACAATTGGGAATGGAGATTGCCTGTGTTTTTTTCGTTTTTTCATGACTCTGCCCTGGGGGTCTGTGTTCTTACCACTTTCCACGGGCAGTCTTATCTTCTTATCTGTCCTGGGGACCTCGGTGTCCATGTAGGTGTAGCTCTATCTCTTTGGGTGTCATGTGACCCCGAAGATAGGTCTAAAAGCTGGGTAGCCGAAACCGGTTTGGCTCAGTGGATAGAGCATCGACCTGCGGACTGAAGGGTCCCAGGTTCACTTTCGGTCAAGGGCATGTATCTTGGTTGCGGGCACATCCCCAGTGAGGGGGTGTGCAGGAGGCCGCTGATCGATGTCCTCTCATTGATGTTTCTAACTCTCTCTCCCTCTCCCTTCCTCTCTGTAAAAAAAATCAATAAAAAATATTTTTAAAACAAAATAAAAGCCGGGTAAAGGTAAACGTGGAGACTTCCTCTCCGACAGTCAGAAACAGCTCCCTCTGAAGGCGTCTGGAGAAGCCAGACCGGTTCGGGAGACGGCTCTGGGTGAGAGCATGGTAGAGCTAAGACGCTAGCAGAGGCCTAGCAGGCCAGGGTCTGGGGGAAGCGAGGCCCTGGGTGGTGTCTCTGACATTTGAGTCTGTGTTCTGTCCTTCCCGTGGGCAACGGCGAGGCTGAGAATTGCATTTGGTAGCCTCGTGGGGCTAAGAAGACAGGAGCTAGAGTTGTAAACAGAGTGGGTGTAGTGCTCACTGTACCTTCTTCCGGGCTGAGACTGCAAAGAGGTGGGGGAGGGGGCACAAGAAGACAAACCCTGAAGTGAGATTAAGATGTTACAGAATTAATAGTGCCCTTAGCTGCGTTCCGGAAGCACAGTAGCATCTTTCAAGGAATATAACATCACTGTAGGCTTCAGATGATTTCTACAAACAATTTTGTGCATGCAATGACTAGCTGGTCATCCTATATAATAAAACCCTAATATGCAAATGGGCCAAACCACGGAACGACTGGTAGACACATGCACTGACCACCAGGGGGCAGACGCTCAACGCAGGAGCTGCCCCTTGGTCGTCAGTGCGCTCCTACAGGGGGAGTGCCACTCAGCCAGAAGCTGAGCTCACAGCTGCCGAGTGCAGTGGAGGTGGTGGGAGCCTCTCCTGCCTCTGCTGCAGGTGGGCAGTCAGGAGCGAGGGGTCCCAGGCTGCGAGAGGGATGGCTGACTGCCGGCTTAGGCCTGATCCCCGGGGGATGGGGCTTAAGCAGGCAGGCGGACACCCCCTGAGGGGTCCCAGATTGTGAGAGGGTGCAGGCCGGGCTGAGGAACACCCCCCCCTCCCCACCACCTCCAGTGCACAAATGTCGTGCACCGGGCCTCTAGTTTTAAATAAATAGCCAGCAGGCGCTTTGCCATTGAAGCAGACCTGGATGAGCTCCAGATTGGAGTTACCGTGCACATCTGTACTCGGGTCGTGGGGAAGAGGGTGACGATGCCACTGTGTAGATTGAACACAGGCACTGGGTGGCTCCTCTGGGCACCAGCAAACTGCAGGGCTGCCTTCTGATGGGCCAGGAGGGAGCCTAAGGCAGGAGCCCCGTGAAGGCAGCCTGGTCGCTGTCTGTCAGGGCTCGGCTGCCTGTCCTGTGTCTGGGCAGACCTGGAGCTGGACAGTGGGGAGAACATGGGCTGCCTGAGTTCTTGCTTGGCCACCGCTCAGGCCTGGTGGCTTCTGGGAGGGTGCACCTCGGCTGGTGGATGTGGTGCTGGGTCCACCCCTTTCCCACCTGCGTGGGTGGGTCTGGAGCCCCGCTCTCTGGGGGCCTCCAGGAGTCAAGGGTAGAGTGCAACGGCCCGTGGGCTGCCGGGGTTCTCAGTTCCTCGGGGAGGTGTCAGCTGGGTGGATACACCCCAAGCCTGGAGCTCATAGGACCCCAGGGGATACACGGCCACTTCGGCTTCAGACCTTCCCCCAAGGCTCTGTCTCTATCGCCTCTCCCTTCTCCATCTGTCCGTCACCCTTCCCCGTCCCCCGTGCACTTGGAGTCCTTCCCAGCGGGACCCCGGTAGGATTTCTCCCGGTTCCCCCCTGTGCGTAGTGGGGTGCAACCAAGGCCTCCTGGACGGGGGACACAGACCTCCCAGCACTCTTCCTCGCCTGTCAGTCAGCACTGGCCCATAGAGGTCTTGCTCCCCTAAAGTCTGTTCAGAGCGGAATCCACGTGTGTTCTGGTCGGTTGCTCGCTCTGATTTTTTGGGGTGTGTGTGTGTCCGGGGGTGGCGCGTCCCTGCCTGCCTGGGCAAGGGCTTGGCGGGCTTGGGGGTTTCTTTTCACCGGGAGCACAGGGACCACCTGTTGGGGACGGTGCCCCTTGCATACCCGGCTCCTTTGCAGGCCAGCGGTGGGGTTGGCGGTAGCTCAGGGATACGGCGAGCCCCTTCCTTGCCTGGGTGCATGGGGAGCAGGGGCCACCACAGGCACCCCTGTCCCGGGAGCACAGCTTCTTCCTCTCCCGCCGTTGGGGGGGGCGGGGCTGGGAGTCTGGGGGAGCTCCGGGCGCGGGGGCAGGAGCCCCGTGTCTATTAAAAGGCCGCGGCCGCCTGGTGGCTGGAGTGCTGCCAGCGGCTATAAATAGCCGAGTGTGTGCAGCCGGGGAGCCTGCCAGGGCGGGGGGAGGCGGGGGGGAGGTGGGGGGAGGCAGGGGGAGGCCCCGGGTCTACAGCTGGCAGCCGGGCCTGGGCGCGGTGTGGGCGGGGCCCGGGGTCCGCCCTCGGGTCCCCCTTCGGCTCTGAAGGCCCAGCTCCTGCAGGCGTGGGGGGCACACTTGCCGCTTGGCGGGCTGGGGGCGCTCCCGGGGAGGGGTTGTGCTGTGAAGGGCTGGCCTGGGCAGCAGGGGCGGGGCCTGGCTCTCAGATATGCCAACTCACGTGCCGGTGCCGGGCATGGTCCTGACCGCCCTGAAAGCCACTGCCTCTTCTCACCCATGTGCCGCCAGCACCCCCTTTTCCCGGTGGTTAGGTAACGGGGCCAGGTCACACCGCTCCGAGGCGGCAGAGCCAGGACTCGACCCAAGACTGACAGCTCGTGGCTGCGTTTCTGGGCCCCCATAGGAGGATCTGGCCAGAGGGGGTTTGGTGACATCCCCCATCTCTGTGTCTTCCCCTTGCGGCTTGAGATTTGGAGTTCCCCGCCCTGTGTGCCTGCGTCCTGCCCATGCATGGGGAGGGGGGTCCCTGCCTGATCCGGGGCCTGGGAGGGGGCTGGGCGGCTCTCGGAGTCTGGGCCCTCCCCGTTCTGGCTCCTAGCCTTGCACAGGGGGCTTGTTGCTTGTCAGCGTGGAGATGGACCCCCCCCCCCGCCTCAGAGAACTCGGAGTTTGGCAGCGGGACCCCCCCCCCTCTGCTGGGGTCCCCTCCCTTTGAAATCCTGCCCCAGCCAGGAACTCACAGCCGGCATGTCTTTCTGTCCATTCCTTGGTCCCTCTGTCCATCCACCCATCTGTCGGGTCCAGAGCTGGTCCCAGCACGCAGGACAGCCACGGCGTCTGCCTACCTCAGCTCGGCAGTGTCGCGGGGGACGCCGGACGTTTAAAAAGCGGTTGTCGAGCACATGTGTGATATTTTATTTCGTATAAGAGCCTGCCTTGTGTGATTTCCTCCTGGGATTGTCTTCGTTACATCATTGTGACTCTTGGAATGTCTGAAGTACTCCTTTAAACAGCCACCTGCACACGCAGTGCTTCTGAGGTGCACGGGGGTGGGGGGTGTGCGGGGGGCTTTGAGGGCCCCTGTAGTAGTGGCTGCTGTAGGGAAACAGGAGCCCCAGATGTCAGTGGAGCCCCCTTTGTGGCATCTGTCCGTCCGTCCGTCCGTCCGGGTGTCTGTTTCTCCGATCTGTGTAAGGTGTATGGCCGCCTCCCTCTTGATTGGGCCGGGGGAGAGTGGGGGGATGAGATGCAGGCGGGTGCTGGCTGGCACATTACACTAACTGGTGTTGTTGCCCTAGCCAGATTGGCTCAGTGGATAGAGCGTCGGCCTGCAGACTCAGGGTCCCAGGTTTGATTCTGGTCAAGGCATGTACCTTGGTTGCGGGCACATCCTCAATAGAAGGTGTGCAGGAGGCAGCTGATTGATGTCTCTCTCTCATCGGTGTTTCTAACTCTCTATTCTTCTCCCTTCCTCTCTGTAAAAAATCAATAAAATATATTAAAAAACAAAAAAACAAAAACACTAGCCAAAACCGGTTTGGCTCAGTGGATAGAGTGTTGGCCTGGGGACTGAAAGGTCCCAGGTTCGATTCCGGTCAAGGGCACGTACCTTGCTTATGGGCACATCCCCAGTGGGGGGCGTGCAGGAGGCAACTGATCGATGTCTCTCATCGATGTTTTTGGCTTTTATCCCTCTCCCTTCCTCTCTGTGAAAAATCAATAAAATATATTGAAACAAATACTAAGTAAAAAAAACCCCACACTAAATGGTGTTGGATGGGTGGGTGGCGTGGGGCTTGGCACCCACCCCGGCCTCCTTCGGGCTGGCCTGGGTCCAGGCCTGGAGCGGAGGCGGGCCCGGGCGGGCGTGCTCAGCGGGCTCTCCCTCGGGTGCCGCACAGGCTCCGGGCGCGGCGAGGCGGAGACGCGGGAGTGCATCTACTACAACGCCAACTGGGAGCTGGAGCGCACCAACCAGAGCGGCCTGGAGCGCTGCGAGGGCGAGCAGGACAAGCGGCTGCACTGCTACGCCTCCTGGCGCAACAGCTCGGGCACCATCGAGCTCGTCAAGAAGGGCTGCTGGCTGGACGACTTCAACTGCTACGACAGGTACCCCTCACCCCTGGCTCCACCCTGTCCGCGGCCCGCCCGCCCGGCTCTCGGCGTGTCCGGGAGGCCGGGCCTGGCGTTTAGGACCCGAGGGGACGGACAAGGGTGCCTCGGGGTCCCAGCCCCGAGGAGCTCCGAGCGAGTGTCCACCCAGAGCTCAGTCCCACTTCCCGGGAGGTGGGTCTCCGCCGTCCTCCTGGCGTTGCCCCTGAGGCTGTCTGAGGGGCGAGATTGGACGGGGCCGCCGCTGAGGGGTGTGCGGGAACCGTGCCCCCCCAGGCAGGAGTGCGTGGCCACCGAGGAGAACCCCCAGGTGTACTTCTGCTGCTGCGAAGGCAACTTCTGCAACGAGCGCTTCACCCACCTGCCGGAGGCCGGGGGCCCGGAAGGTGAGGGCCTGGGCCGGGGAGGAGCGCTCGGCTCCGGAGGTGGGGGGTCAGGTATGGGGGGAGCGGCTGCAGGCCTCGCTGGCCCCGGAGGTGCCGGGGTGGACGGGCGGGCGGGCGGGCTGTGTGACGCCGGGCTCCGTGTGTCCCCCAGTCACGTACGAGCCACCCCCGACAGCCCCCACCCTGCTCACGGTGCTGGCCTACTCGCTGCTGCCCCTCGGGGGCCTGTCCCTCATCGTCCTGCTGGCCTTCTGGATGTACCGCCACCGCAAGGCCCCCTACGGCCACGTGGACATCCATGAGGTGAGACGCTGGCTGGCGCGGGGCGGGGTGGAGCAGGGGACGGGGCAGGGGGGCGAGGCCGAGACAGACTCTTGAAGCCCTGGTCTTCCCCCCCGCCCCCCAGGACCCTGGGCCTCCGCCCCCCTCCCCTCTGGTGGGCCTGAAGCCGCTGCAGCTGCTGGAGATCAAGGCCCGGGGCCGCTTCGGCTGCGTGTGGAAGGCGCAGCTCATGAACGACTTCGTGGCTGTCAAGATCTTCCCGCTCCAGGTGAGCGGCCCCCTGTGCTGCGGCCCGAGCTGCCCTGTCCCGGGCGGGGCAGGTGCCTTGTGGGGTGAGAGAGGGGCGGGCCCCCTGGAGGTAGTGACCTTCGTTGTGTGGCCGGGTGAGGCTCTGCACACCCACTCTGGTTTTCAGGGCGTGTTTTGTTTTTAATACAGTGGTACCTCAAGATAATGAGTTTAATTCGTTCCGTAACCTTGAGTAAACTGGTGGGTCGTGATCAGCTGGCCGATCCGCGTGATGACTCCTATCTCAAATGTTGTTCGTATTTCAAAGCAAAAATCGCTCGCTCGGCGTCTCGTATCTCAAAAATCTCATATGTTAGGGCACTCGTATCTCCAGGTACCACTGTATATTTTATTGGTTTTTTACAGAGAGGAAGGGAGAGGGATGGAGAGTTAGGAACATCTATGAGAGAGAGACATCGATCAGCCGCCTCCTGCACACCCCCCACTGGGGATGTGCCTGCAACCAGGGTACATGCCCTTGACCGGAGTCGAACCTGGGACCCTTCAGTCCGCAGGCCGACGCTCTATCCACTGAGCCACACCGGTTTCGGCTCAGGGCTTTGTTTTTGACATCCGGTTCTGCTTAGAGGTCCTGGGCATCAGGCCGCCCCACACAGTTTCCCTAGACCCTGAGCAAAGCCAGGCCCTGCGTGGCTCTCGTGCGTGGGGTGATACCAGGCCACCCCCCCACCCCCTCTGGGTCTCAGTGCGCCCGTTTGTCAATCAGGCGTTGAGCTTGAGTGATCTCAGGGGCCATGCCTGGCCCAGCGCAGTGCAGGTCTCTGCCCGCCTCCCTTCCAGGTGCTGAGGCTGCGGGCGTGGGGGACGGGGTGAGGGCGGTAGAGCTGTCACGGGGGGGTGAGGAGGAAGGTGGCAGGGGGGCTCAGCCGCGCCCCCGCCGCAGGACAAGCAGTCGTGGCAGAGCGAGCGGGAGATCTTCAGCACGCCCGGCATGAAGCACGAGAACCTGCTGCAGTTCATCGCCGCCGAGAAGCGCGGCTCCAACCTGGAGGTGGAGCTGTGGCTCATCACGGCCTTCCACGACAAGGTGAGCCGCGGCCCGGGGTGCGGGGGGGACGCCCAGGCTAGGGGAGGGGACTTCGATCCCCTGCCGGCCTTCCATAGCGGGGCACCCTGCCAGAGAACCCCGAACTCTGGGCTACATTCTTACGAATCAGAGCAGTGGCTTCATAATTAACATCTCTGAATCCCCGCCCCCCATTTTATTGGCCTCCTAGATCTTCCGTATCAACGGCTAGGGGAGCCCAGCCGTCGGTCCCCTGACAAGGCCTCCCAGGGCTGGGGGTGGTCCCGCCCTGTCCCCGGCACCCTGTCCCCAAAGCTGGGTGCCGTCTCCTCCAGGGCTCCCTCACGGATTACCTCAAGGGGAACATCATCACGTGGAACGAGCTGTGCCACGTGGCAGAGACCATGTCGAGAGGCCTGTCGTACCTGCACGAGGACGTGCCCTGGTGCCGCGGGGAGGGCCACAAGCCGTCCATCGCCCACAGGTACCCGGGTCAGCGCGGCCGCCCCGGGCTGGGCCTGGAGCGGCGGAGGAGGTTGGAGGGCGAGAACAGGGTGGGGAGGGGAGAAGGGGCGTGTCTCAACTTCATGAACACGCCTGGCCGCTCTGTGATGTGACAGAAGTGACTGGGCACTGCTGCCACTGCTGCCTGCTGGCCACCGGCCTGGCCTGGCCTCCACGCCGGTTCCCTGGTGCCCCCCAGTGGCCACATGAGGAAATGCCGGCTCCCCTGCTTGGGAGCGATGGCTCAGAAGCTCTCCGTTTGGGTTCCATCTCTCTCCGCTGTTAAAGGCCGTTGTGCACGTGGCTTGTGTCTGTGGGTACTTGCTGTGTGAAAGCACACACCTCCCCCAGCTGGCAGTGGCGGAAATACCCTCCAGGAAACTGCTCTTGAGGAAATGAGCGTAAGACGGCGACAAGCAGAGTTTTGTCCTCGCAGATGCCCCGAGACAGACTCAGGGACCCTCCGGGAGCCCCATGTTCGCTGCTTGTCTTCGTGGGGTGCCTGGCAGCCAGTGCCGCCAACACTCAGAACAGCGGTTCTCAACCTGTGGGTCTCGACCCCTTTGGGGGGGTCGAACGGCCCTTTCACAGGGGTCGCCTAAGACCATCGGAAAATGCAGATATTGACATCACGATGCATCACAGTAGCAAAATGTCATGGTTGGGGGTCACCACCACATGAGGAGCTGTATGCAAGGGTCGCAGCCTTAGGAAGGTTGAGAACCACTGACTTAGAAGCACCCGCCCGTCTTACCCTCCGTGCCCCCGTGATGTGGCTCTCTCCGCCCGGGCGGACAGAGGAGGGATCAGCAGGACAGGGAGCCGAGTATTAGCTCAGCCGCACCCGGTGTGGCGCGGTTCTGTGGCTGCGAGGGAGGGGAGCGAGCCTCGGAGTCCAGGGCTCAGAGCTGCAGGGCCCCTCCGGGGACTCACCGTGATGTCCAAAGGAGGGTGACGGTGTGACATTGCCATTTTTGTAGGTCAAAAACGGTTGACTGTCGACTCTCCCATATGGTTCAGCCTAACGGTAGTGCATAGTAAGTGTGCCGGGGCGGCCCCGAGCATGTGTGCTTACGACCCTCGGTGTAGTCCTCACACCCAGGCTGAGGCAGGCGGTGGGCAGACCAAGTGCCAGCGGTAATGCTTGTGCCAGGTGGGCCGGACACGCACACCAGCACCCTGCTCGGCGCCTGCCTCTGGGGTGGGCGTGGGCCCCTCAAAGCCCTGGACCACAGCCCAGGCCAGCTCAGCTTCTGTGCCCACTCACACCCTAAATACTAGACATCCTTCTCCGGGAACACGGATGCCAGGTCCCTGTGCCTGCCCTCACCCTCTGCGAATGCAGGGGCTGACCTCTGGCACTGTGGGGGCTGGGATGGCGTTTGCCTGGCCACTCGGGGCAGGTGTCGCTCTAGCGGCTCTGGGGGCAGTGCGATTAGGGATGCTCATGCCAGCGTAGGGAGGGATGTTAAAACTACCCACCTGTGGCTTCGTGGACCTCCGCCTGGTGCAGACCCTGCTGGCAGGCAGGGTGGCTGGCCTGCTCTGGGCTCTCTGGCGGCTGGAGGGCAGGGCGCAGGCTCCAGGGTCTTGAGAGCCAGGATGGGAGCCGCCCAGGAGTGGGGAGGCCGCACCGGGACGCTCCCCTGCATCTCAGCGCACCTGTCTCCACAGGGACTTCAAAAGCAAGAACGTGCTGCTGAAGAGCGACCTCACGGCCGTGCTGGCCGACTTCGGCCTGGCCGTGCGGTTTGAGCCGGGGAAACCGCCCGGGGACACCCACGGGCAGGTAACGGACTCGGGGCGTCAGAGGGGGTGGTCTCGCCCTTGTGATGCTCAGCTGGCAAGAGAGCCAGGGTCGCTGCGGGCGCTCGGAGCTTCCCAAGACCTCGGAGGACGGGGCTGTGGTTCAGCGCTACCTCAGTTTCTCTCTTTTTATTTTTCTTAAATGTATTTTATTGATTTTTCACAGAGATGAAGGGAGAGGGATAGAGAGTTAGAAACATCGATGAGAGAGAAACATCCATCAGCTGCTTCCTGCACTCCCCCAAATGGGGATGTGCCTGAAACCAAGGTACATGCCCTTGACCGGAATCGAACCCAGGACTTTTCAGTCCGAAGGCCGACGCTCTATCCACTGAGTCAAACCGGTTTTGGCTCTCTTTTTCTTTTTAGTTATAATGATTAAGCAAGATAGCAGAGGAAGAAATATACTAAAAACCCTAACCCAGCAACCTAGAACAAATAACTAAGAAATGAAACCTAAATCATCCTAAAACAGTCCTTGCTGCTGTTTTTAAGTACATCCTTCCCCTCTTGATTTGGTGTTAATCTCCGTGGAATACACACATGCATACGCACATGCACACGTCTGCGTGGCCCGCGTGGTGGCGATGGGGTAGCGGCGGCTGGTCCAGGTTAGCTGACCGCTGTCTCGAGTGTGACATGTGTGAAGGGGTCTCGGAGGTCCAGTTTTCACCGGGACCTTTCGTGACCCTGTCAGGAGTGGGGCGCCACGCCTTGCCACATCCTGGTCCGCGTCCTGCTCCGAATTCTCTGTCCTGGCCCATTGGGTGCACGCGGGATGCAGCTTGCTGCCCGGGTGCGAGAGCGTTATGCATGGCCGGTGACCGTGGCCCCTTTCCGCCCCGTGCAGGTGGGCACGCGGCGGTACATGGCGCCCGAGGTGCTGGAGGGGGCCATCAACTTCCAGAGGGACGCCTTCCTGCGCATCGACATGTACGCCATGGGGCTGGTGCTGTGGGAGCTGGTGTCCCGCTGCAAGGCCGCCGACGGTGAGCGGCCGGCCCCGCGTCCCGGGGCTGGGTGGGCGGGTGGCTGGGTGGGTGGGCGGGTGGCTCAGTGGGTGGGGAGCAGCGGGGCCGGGGTGACCCACCGCCCGGCCCGTCCTCACCCCCCAGGACCGGTGGACGAGTACATGCTGCCCTTCGAGGAGGAGATCGGCCAGCACCCGTCGCTGGAGGAGCTGCAGGAGGTGGTCGTGCACAAGAAGATGCGGCCCGCCATTAAGGATCACTGGCTGAAGCATCCGGTGAGGGGGCCGGGTGGCGGGAGGGAACCCAAGTCTGGGGCAGAAAGAGAGAGAGAGAGAGAGAGAGAGAGAGAGAGAGAGAGTGTCTCAGGCAGCAGGACGGTCCTCCTTCTTCCGCCAGGTCAGAGGTCACTGAGTGCCTTTCCCCTCGGCCACCGGGGGAGCGTGAGGGCGGCTCAGTGCTTTGCAGGGAGGTGGCCCTGGTTCGCTCGGGCCGATCCCGGTTGCCCTGTGTGGGTCACCTGTGCAGCGGAGCCTGTGGCCCGGGGCCTGAGCCGGCTGGGTGTGAGTCCTGGATTTGCCCCGGCGTAGCTGGCGACTTCGGGCCCATGGTTTTATTTCTCTGAGCCTCTTTTTTTTTTTTTTTTAAATATATTTTATTGATTTTTTTACAGAGAGGAAGGGAGAGGGATAGAGAGTCAGAAACATCGATAAGAGAGAGACATCGATCAGCTGCCTCCTGTACGCCCCCTACTGGGGATGTGCCCGCAACCAAGGTCCATGCCCCTGACCGGAATCGAACCTGAGACCTTTTGGTCCGCAGACCGACGCTCTATCCACTGAGCCACACCAGTTTTGGCTGACCACGGCTTTTTGGGCCCTTGCATGACTTGGGCTTCCCGTGAGATTTTGTTTGAACGTCACCGTCTCCGCCCCAGGAGGGTCCTGGTCCCCCTCCCCCACCCCCTTTCTTACATTGAGGTTCAGTGAACCTTCCTGTCTGGGAGGCCAGTGGGCTCAGGATGGTGACTCCTGCTGATGGGCAGCTTCCGGGGTGGGGATGCACCTCCCCGAGGGCGCTGACCGGCTGTCTCCCTCTCCCCCGCGCGGTGCAGGGCCTGGCCCAGCTCTGCGTGACCATCGAGGAGTGCTGGGACCACGACGCCGAGGCGCGCCTGTCTGCGGGCTGCGTGGAGGAGCGCGTGTCCCTGATCCGGCGGTCCGTCAATGGCACCACCCCGGACTGTCTGGTCTCCCTGGTGACCTCCGTCACCAACGTGGACCTGCCCCCGAAGGAGTCGAGCATCTGAGGCCCACAGGACCCGGGTGGCTCTCCAGACAGACTCACTGGATCTGAAGAGGCAAGGAGGAGGAGGAGGAAGGAAGAAAAAGAAAAAGAAAAAAAAAAAAAGAAGTGTTTTGTTCCGGAAGTCCCACACCCACCCACAGACTCAGAAAACGCAGCTGCTATTTTACCTTGACTTTTTATTATTATTATAATTATTATAATAATTATTATTAATGTTATTTTTTTTTT
>PVJN01012946.1:0-50077 GCA_004026805.1 Lasiurus borealis | reverse complement strand
TTAAAATGGTTTCTTTTTTCCAAATGATTTCTTGAAAAAATGTTAAACTTACAGAAAAGTTCATTGTTCTAACAAACACTCATGTACCTTGACACAGATTAGCAATTTGTAATTTGTATTTCTCTCTCCTTCTCTTTCTGAAACCCTTGTGTGTTAGTTGCTGACACAAATGACACTTAACCCCTAAATACAGTACTTCCGTATTTATCTCTTAAGAACAAGGACATTCATCTGGATTTCAGGAAGCTAAATATTGACCTAGTCTCAGAGTACATGTTAAAAACCCTTCAATTGTCCCAATAGTGTCCTTTTTATCCCCCCATCCAAGACCTTCCATTTGCATTTTACCTTTTTAATCTCCTTTATTCTAGGACTAAAGGCCTGGTTCATGATATTCATGCATCCGAGGGGGTCCCCTCAGCTCAGCCTGTATCCTCTCCAATCCGGGACCCCTCAGGGGATGTCCAACCACCGGTTTATGTCCAATCCCTCTCACAATCTAGGACTGCTGGCTCCTAACTGCTCACCTGCTTGCCTACCTGATCGCCCCTAATGGTCTCTGCCTGCCTGTCTGATTGCCCCTAACTGTTCCCTCCCACCAGCCTGATCAGACCTACCTGCCTCTGCTGCTGGTCTGATCACCCGTAACTGTCCTCCCTGGTGGCCTGGTTGCCCCTAACTGTGCCCCTTACTGGTCTGATCACCCCTAACTGCCTCTGCCTGCTGACCTGATTGCTCCTAACTGCCCCCATTCTGCCAGCCTGGTTGTGCCTCACTGTCCCCCCCCTTCTGGCCTGGCTGCCCATAACTGTCCCCACTGCTGGCCTGGTTGCCCCCAACTTCTCCTCCTGCCAGTCTGATCACCCCTAACTGCCCCCCTGCTGGCCTGGTCACCCTTAACTGCTCCTTCACACTGGCCTGGTCACTCCCAATTGCCCTCCCCCCCACCTGCCAGGTTGCCTCTAACTGGCCCCCTGCCACCTGGTTGGCCATCCCTGTCTTCCCCCGCCCCCTGTATGCCTGTTCACCCCAACTACTCCCTGCTGCTAGTCTGGTCACCCCATGCAGCCTGCTGTTCGGTTGTTGTGCAAGGGCCTCCCAAGCAATTTGCATATTGCTCTTGTATTAGTATAGATAGTTCTCCAACTTTTTGTTTTCTCTTCTTCATGATTTTGGTAGTTTTGGAAAGTCCAGGCAGCAGAATGCCCCTCAGTTGAGATTTGTCTGATTGTTTCCTCATGATTACATTCAGAACAAACACTTTGGGCAGGGATACCACATGGGTGACATTTCCTTCTTAGTGCATCATATTAGGAGGCACAAGATATCGGTTTCTCCAATTATTGGTGATGATAATTTTAAGGTGGCATCATCCAAATTTCTTGATAGTAAAGATACCCTTTGCCCTTTATGATGAACACATTGTCTGGAGTGGGAGCAGGATTGGAGAATATCTTATTCTCTAAGGTTTAGAACCTAAGCAGCTTGTATCTAGTGGTTTTAGCATTCACTGCCTGAATCAATTATGACTACAATGGTTACAAAATGGGGACTTTTCTAATGCTGTAATCCCTTCTACCTTTAGTTAGCACTCTTCTTAGTGAATTTATTTTTAATATAGGAGGCTGTTCCCATATATCTTTGATAAGAATGGGGCAGCTGTGTTTGTCAGGATGAGGTATGACTATGGTCTCCAGTAACACCACACACAGAGAAGCAGTGCCACTAACCAGCAGCCTTGGTATACCTGTGGCCCCAGGCACACCTTGCTACACAACCAGGTATCCTTATGGTCTATAGCAGTGGTTCTCAACCTTCCTAATGCCGGGACCCTTTAATACAGTTCCTCATGTTGTGGTGACCCCCCAACCATAAAATTATTTTCTTTGCTACTTCCTAACAGTAATTTTGCTACTGTTGTGAATCGTAATGTAAATATCTGTGTTTTCTGATGGTCTTAGGCGACCCCTATGATGCAGTCGATGTACCCCAAAGGGGTCGCAACCCACATGTTGAAAACTACTGGTCTATAGGGACTCCATTTCATATAACAGGATTCAGCCCTGGGTTTCTAGAAATATACCTGCAAGACCATTCTATGGTCTCTGAGAGAATACAACTCACAGGAAGAGGTAAGCCATGTACATGGTGAATACAGATAGAAGCAGGATCATGTACACCCACAGTCTACAAGGAATTCCACTCCACAGAATCAAGTATAGCTAATGTCTTCAGAGAACCCTGACCTCCGACGCAGCTCCGGGATGCACAATATAAGACATGATTGCTTCTTGCCCTGATTCCCTGCTTAGTTCTTTCAGCGCATTTCAGATCCCGGAGTAGTTTACTGATTGTCTGGCACTGCTAATGGAACACTTTGGTGCACCTTATGCCTCTGGGGTAAATGGAAGGATGAGCTGCCTGCTGGGCAGGGAAAACCCAGATTAGAGCCTTCCAGCTACTGCTCCTGGGATGAGACAAGACCATCCTACTCGCTGGATGCCAGGCAGACACAGTACCCGTTCTGGAATGGACTGACCTGCACCATATTGGAGTCCCTAGTCACAATGAACCGGAGCTTCTAAGTTGGCACTTGTATGAATTGCTGGGAGAAGACTTCCTACTGAAAAGGAGATCCCCCTTTAACCAAGCCATGCTTATAATGCTGCAAATGGCAGAACGTACCTGGGCCAGCTGAAGCAATGAGATGTCTACTGAGAGCACCCAGGAGTATCTCACATCCAGGCTTGGAAAGGACAAAGGCCGAGACAGCTCTGTGTGCCTAGAAGCTGAAGCCCATTGACCCTCACCTTCGTACTACCATCCATGTGTCTCTGCTTGCATCCCAGTCTCTGGCTCTCTCAGTTCAAATTTCCAACTCCCAAGCGCAGGCATCTGAATGGCTCACTCTGTGAGCCCCCACTGGTCACTTTGGTTTTTAAAAAATTTTTAATAGAATTTATTGGGGTTACATTGGTTGATAAAATTATACAGGTTTCAAGTGTACAATTCTATAATACATCATCTGTATATTGTATTGTGTGTTCACCGCCCAAAGTCCAGTCTCCTTCCATCACCATTTATAGAAATATGGAATGCTTCACAAATTTGCGTGACTTTCTAGTGCAGGGGCCATGCTAATCTCTGTATCACTCCATTTTTAGTCTATGTGCTACCAAAGCGAGCACCCATTGGGCATTTAGGATCCGAGTTTTCTTCTCATTCCTGGCACTTAGAGATTTCCAGTGATTGCTTTAGAATATGGTTATATACTCTTCAGTTGTTAAATTTATGTATTTTAAATGTATCATGTATAATTATAAAGTTTATATTTCTAGTTGGGGACATCTTCCTACACCTCTTCAGTCTGCCACATTGACCTGAAATACCCTTATAGTCTGCATTTATGATCCTGGTCACCTCTTCAACTAGGTTATGAATTCTTGTAAGGGCAGGAAGTATTTACTGTTTGTATTTTTATCCCACTCAAGTACCTAGCCCAGTTCTCAGCACTCAGTAGGTTCTCAGTAAATGCTGTTGTTATTTTTCTTATTGTTATTGTTTTTACTGCCTCCAGCCTCTATATTTAGGGGTGACCCAAAACTAGATTCTAGATTTGCTCTGAGCATTTAAAGTATACAGTCTGTGCAGCCTTTTGCCTTGCTCATCTGAATTTCATTATTCATGAACAACATCTACCTCAATCACCTTCAAAAACAAGTCATCATCTATTAGACCCATGTTTCTCAAAGTGCAGGTGGCAATCCATTAGCAGGCCATGAAATCAATTTAATGAAATAGAATAAAATAGAAAATAATGTACCAAGATGCATCACATATATAAGTGTAGGTATTGTACTTGTAAGAACTGTGTGTGTGTGTGTGTGTGTGTGTGTGTGTGTGTGTGTGTGCGCACACGCATGCGATGTGTATTGTGTGCTAGGTAACTATACAAAATTTATTTCAGGTTGTAAATTAAGGTAAAAACAGTTGAGAGTCACTGGTTAGACCTTTCCCTGAGACCACACTTAACCTACCTCTCTTTCTAGAAGACCCATCTTCAAGTGCAAAGCTAGAAAAACTCAAGGTCCATCCTTTTCATATAAAATTCTCAGACTAGGACATCATGCCCCAGGGGGGAGGGCAGGTTCTACAAAGGTCCACCCTGCCCTGGATTGAAAGCCCCCCAAGTGAGCCCCATGAATCACAGATATTCCCTGTGCTCCAAGCCCCTGTCTTTGACCCTAAAGCCCTCCACTTACTCTCTTGGAAAGCCTTTCCACTGATGCTTTTCAGGCCTCTGAAACTATGAAATGCTGCTTCTCCAGGGTCTTTACCCCAACTGCTCCTTGAATGTGTTTCTCAAGGCCACCGTATACCATCCACCCAGGAGAACACCTGGACAATTACTCCCCTGCGTGCAGCTCCCGGGGGAATTATCATCGGCAGAACAGTCTGGAAGGTAGACGTGTCAACTGTAAAGGCTTTACTTTGAGCATCAGCATTGTTCCTGAGAAGGGACCCAGCACTTGTTCCTCCTCTATGCCATCATGAACACCTGCCTATCACACAAGGACTCCACCCATTTCTTATATAATGAACCCCGGTATGAAGGGATTTGAGCCTCATTTAACGCTCACCTTCAGTATATTCCAAAATTCCAAAATAAAGGAGAGAGCTAGCTATCTCTCTAATAAAATCAAACTGATATTTGTTAAGCTCCTACTACTGTGTCAGATACTTCCATCTGAATTGCCTCATTTAATCTTTATGGCAATCCTAGGAGGTTAATGTGACTATCCCTATTTTATAAATAAAGATTGTGACCGTTAGAGAGGTTAAATAACTTGCTAGAGATCATCTAGCTAGGAAGCGGTTGCTGAGCTGGGACCTGAACTAAGTCTGAGCACTTCACCACTATTCCACACAGTCCTTCAAGGAAGGGCCTTCCTGCCGGCAAGGACACAGACTCTGGGACCGGCTCATGCAGAGCCAGTGCTTTCTCTGCAGGACTGGCCCAAGAAGAGAGGTGACCAAGATGTAGATGCCTGCTCTCCAGCTAGGTCCTTGTGTGTCCTTGGGCAAATCACTTACCTCTCTGAGCCTCAGATTCCCCCTCTGTTCTAATACTTGACCTAGTTCCCTCAGAGAGTTGCTGCAAGGAAGACATAGGATCATGACATGGAAGTATTTCATAGAGCATAGAGTACCATTCCAATTAAATATCTTCTCATAGAAAGCCATATAATTAATGAGCTGACTGTGTCTCCTTTTTCCATGCTGGATTGGAAGCTCTCCACCCATGGGCTCCCACTGCTCTTCTAATAAAACTCAAATGACAACTTGACCCCTGAGGCCCGCATAATATGGTTCTTTGTTCACTGCCCTGTTTTCAATGTATTCCAGCTTTACGGAGCCCTCTGTTCCTGCCTCGGGGCCTTAGCACATGCTGCTTTCTCTGCCCGGTACACTTCCTATCTCTGCCTACAACCATTACTCTCCACCCCGCTTTGCCTGACGAAAGGCTCATCTTGCAAATGGCAGATTGACTTCTTCAGGACAGTCTGACACGACTGGGTAAGGTCACCCTATTATGCACTCCCACAGCCTTTCTTCCATAGCACTTTAGAATACGTTTACTTTGCACGCACAGTGCTGTTTTTGGTTTAGCCTGTCTTCCCCATTGGAAGGGAAGCTTGATGACAGCAAAGAACAGACATATTTCAGCAAGTCCTGGACCTGGCTGAGCACTTGGCGCAAAGTGAGAACTCCACAGATATTGGTTGAACTCATTTTAAAAACGGACAAATGTGAGCGCAGGCTGCTTCACTCATATTTTATTGGCCATAGATGTGCCACAAAGGTTTGTTATGCTATAACCACTTTAGACAGGTATTTTTTGAGCATGAGGCCCATAAGGATAGAAATAGGTGTTACATGAGAAAAAGGGTTGTATGGTTAAATAATTTGGGAAATGGAAGGTTAAGCAAATGTCAACAGATTTTAACTTTTTTAAAACTATAGGATTTCTTAGAACCATGCTTGGGTCCCTGAGAGATGGCAATGCAAAGCAGAACCCCCAGCTCAACCATATGCATGCCTGGTGTGAGAAATACATCTTCTTGGCCTTAAACCACCGAGACTGAGGGTAGCTACACCCAAAAAAGCCAGTCTATTGTGACTAACGCATTGTCCATCAACAGTATTTTTTAATATTGAAAAATCTTATAGGAATAGAAAGCCAGAAGATCTCTGGGAATTCATTGAAGGGTAGGTAGCTGGGTGACCTTCACTTATTCACTAGGGTCAGGGGAAAAGAGTCATTCTGCCCTACACATGTCCAGGGAGACAGAATTTTACAGCAGTTGAAATTTGATGGGTAATAGGTTAGATTTTCAAATCAGAAGGGATTTAATCATGGATGGTTAATACCTTCGATTAACACTCTTTGAGCACCTACTATATGACAAACACTGTTAGGCACTGGGACGTGCCAGTGAATAAGACATAGGTTCTTAGAGGTTAGAGCCCAGAGAGGGAGACATATAAGTAAAGATCAATTTCAGCATAATGTTTTAAGAGCTAAAAAGTCACCCAACACAGAGGAAAGGCACCCAAGACAGATATGGGATGGGAGGAGCTTCTTGGAGGAGGTGACATCTGAGCTGTGATTCAGAGGATAATTAAAAAGAAGCTCAGCAAAAATAGGAGGGGATGCATTCCAGGCGGAAGAAACAACTGGCAGGAGGTGAGGAATCCACTTCAGGCTACAGGAGGACCCAGCAGGAGACAGTGAGGTGCCAGGGAGCACAGTGCCTTCTCTAAGGGAATTGAGTGAGAAAGAAACCTGAGCTTAAACCTCAGCCAATAGGTGTGCTTCAGGTAAGGAATTTAAGAGGGCAAGGAGAAAGGGGCCGAGGATTGGAGCAGGGACCTCTTCTTCTAAGGGTCAGAGTGACCCAGGAAGCAAGAGAAATGGTCTGTGATTCAGCTAGCAGGATGTTGGAGTCATGAGTCAAGGCACTGAGAGTGTAGCTTTGTTGTTTTCTCCTTAGCCTAATATGCTAAGTGTCCAGTCATCCAGTCGTCCATTCAACCAATCAAAGCATAATATGCTAATGATATGCTAAGGTCGCTCAACCACTCACTATGATGTGCACTGACCACTAGGAGGCAGATGCTCTGATAGATAGGTTAGCTTGCTGCTGGGATCCGGCCAATCAGGACTGAGTGAGATGATCGAACAAGTTCTGGAGCCCTTCTGTGGTCCCTCCCTGACTGCCAGTCTCATGTGTCCCTTCCCGCCCCAATCGTGCACTGGTGAGGTCCCTCAGGCTGGCCTGCGCCCTCTCACAATCCAGGCTGAGGGACCCCACCCTCCCCCCAAGTGCATGAAGTTCATGCACCAGGCCTCTAGTTTTGTTATAAAGATTTAAAAATTCCAGCCAGATTCAACTGGACTAAAAAAAGGCAGAATCAAACTAAAGGAAGTCCAACCATGGTGGCTGCCAGAAATCTGGAAAGATACAGGAGACAGGGCTGACATGTCCCAGCACCAGGTGTGGCTTCCTCCACGATTCCCAGTGGAACGCCCCACACTCCCAACCCCTCTGAGAACACCCGACCTGCTCCTTGCTGTAACTCTTCTCACCTCAGGAAACTGCCAAGAACGCGTCAGCTAGACTTTAAGGAACACTTTCCTGACTTCCAATCTTTCCCTGTCCTCTACACAATTACCTGCATCCATTGATCCATCCAGAAGACAAATACATGAGATAATACTATATACCATAGTGATAACGCATGGATTTTAGAATTGGAGAGAAACTCAGCCCTACCACCAAATAGCTATGAGAATTTGAGTTACTGAACTTCATTGACCTTCAGTTTCCTTATCTACAAAATGGGAATGATAATACTTTCTTTGGGGAATAATTAATTGAGATATAGATAGAAGCACATAGGATGAGGCCTGGCACAAAGTAGGCGCTCAATAAGTGTTCATTATTATTATTATTATTGCTATTATTAAAATAAATCTCTAAACAACCTGCACTTACCTGGCTCACTGGCTTAAGTGACACCATCAATGCTTTTGTAAAACATACTGACTTCCACTCATGGCTCATCAAACCTTCATGGCTAGGACGCCATCACTTGTGCTCCCCCATTTGGTTGAATTGCATGCTTACCAGGAGTCATTTGTTTTTAACTCAGCCTGTTTATGCCAGCTGTGCATATTATTCTTATTATAGAATTTAACTAAATGTTACATAAACCAATAAACTATGAGTGCAAAACTAATGTTGCTGTTTGGAAAGACTCCATAACAGCAAGTAGCTAAAAAGTTTCATTATTGAATTAAATATTGGTGAGACGGCTGAAAAGGAAGGTGGCGGGGGGAGTCATTTTTAAAAAATCCCTACATTCAGATTGTTTCTCCAATACTTTTCAGTTCCCAATCTCTGTTAAAGAAATGAAACCGGGAAAGGGCAGTCAATGCATTCTGGGTGTAGCTCGTGCAAGAAAGGTGATAGTGAAATGCCAATCAAATATGTAATTTCAGGTCGATACTGAGACCTTGAAATTGAGGGAACTATAAAGCAAAGCTGGAGGGCGAATCGGGTTTTTAGATGGGAGGAAGATTTGAAAGGAGTTGAGAGACAGAGGTGAGGGAGAAGAGAGGGGTGAGGTCAGTATGTTTTACAATATGTCTCCAGCCTGTTAGAGGGGACATGGCTGCCCTCCCTGGCATTAACGAGGAGCCCCAAAGAACACAAACTGCCCTGGGAACCTATCCTAGGGGCCTTTATTTAGACATTCTGTGATTCTTTACATGTTTTAGGTTGGGCCCTATCTCCCAGAGTGAGGCCTATGAAGGGCTGTGCAAAGCAGTGCTAACTTTCTTTGTTGTTGTTTGTTTAAAGTAATCATTTTATTTTTAGATAATTCACAGAAAGTTGTAAGAAATAATACAGTATTCTTTACCCAGTTTCACCCAGTGGTGTACCTCACAAAACCTTAGCACAATATCAAAGCCAGCATCTGACACTGACATAAGCAACCGAAGGACGTTTCCATGTCCATAGGACCTCTCACGCTGTCCTTCTATAGCCACACCACTTCCCTGCAGCCCTCACTCTTCCTTAAACCCCGGCAGTTATTTAGAGAGGGTGTCCAAGTCTTTAACTCTAATTGTGTATTCGTCTAGTTCTTTCCTTTGCTATCAGGTTTGGGTTCACATATTTGCCTCTCTGTTGCCTTTTTTTTTTTTTTTACACACTTGGGATTGTATATCTTATGGATTAACCCTTTTATTATATCATATTCCTTTCTGTCTCTTGTAATTTTATTCGCCCTGAAGTGTATTTTACCCGATATTGATGTGGCATAAAAACTAATATACATGGACTCCTATTTTCTTTTAATTAGTGTTTTTATGTTATCTTCTTTTTTTCATCCTTTTGCTTTCAGCCTGCATTGATATCACATTGGAAGTGAGTTTCTTGTAGACAGCCTATAGTTAGGTCACAATTTTAAATCATTCTGCCTACCTGTCTTTTAATTCGTACACTTATACTCTTTACATTTAATGTGATTATTGATATATTAGAGCACAAGTTTGCCCTTTCATTTTTTTCTGATGGTTCTGTTTTCCATTTTTGTTATCTTTTCCCTTCCTTTCTATGGGTTACTTGAACATTTTTAGAATTTTTATGGTGTTTTGAGTGCATGTCCCTGATTGTTTTTTTTTTAGTGGCTTCTTTAGGTATCACATTATAAATGCATAACTTACACAGTTCACTGATGTCATCATTTGACCAGTTCAAGTGAGGTGCAGAAACCACACCTCCTTTTACATCCCCTTATTCTCTCCATCTATATCATTGTTTTAAATATTCTCTTTACATATCATTAGACAATGTTGTAATTAGTTGCTTCAATACTCAAACATAATTTAGAAAACCCAAGAGGAGAATGAAATTCTGCTGTATTTACCTGTGTTTTTGTTTACCGTGTTCTTTCTTCTTTCCTGATGTTCCAAGACTCCTACTTTTACAAATTTCTTTCTATTTTGAGAATTTCTTTTAGCCATCCTTTCAGGCTAGGTCTGCTAGTGACACATTCTCTTAGTTTCCCTTCATGAGACTGTCTTGATTTCCCCTTCATTTCTGAAGGATATTTTCATTGGATATTCGAAGTTAACAGTTCTTTTCTTTCAGCATTTGAAAAATGTTATGCCACTTTTTTTCCTCACCTGTATGGTTTCTGATGAGAAATTCACTGCATTTGAATTGATTCCCCCCTGTCATTTCTCTCTCACTACTTTCAAGAATTTTCTGTCTTCAGTGTTTAAAAGTTTGACTGTGATGTGTTTTGGTGCGGATTTCTTTGGGTTTATTAGTTTGGAATTCCCTCATCTTCTTGAGTCTGTAGGTTTATATCTTTTTGCCAAATTTGTGGGAATTTCTGCCATTTTAAATACTTCTTTAGCCCTGTTCTCTGTATCCCCTCTTTCTGGAACTCTAATGACAAAAGTTTTAGATATTGTGTTATAGTTCTGCAGTCTATTTTCAGTGTTTTTTTCCTTCTTTATTGTTCAGCTTGAGTCATTTTACTGTTTTATCTTCTAGATCACTGATTCTTTTCTCTGTTTTCTCCTTTCTGGTGTTGAGCCCATCATTCAAGGTCCTTAGTTCTGTTATTATATTTTTGAATTCTAAAATTCCATTTGGTCCTTCTTTATATTTTTCTATTTCTTTGCTAAGACTTTCTATATTTGTGCTGAGACTTTCTCTTTTTGTATTTGTTTCAAGTGTGGTCATAATTGTTTGGTGAGGCATTTTTGTCATGGTTACTTTAAAATCTTTGTCAGATGATTCTAACATCTTTGTCATCTCAGGTCTGTCTTTTTTCATTTAGTTTGAGATCTTCCTGGTTCTTGGTATGATGAGTGATTTTTTAAATTGAAACGCGGACATATGGGAGATTGCTGTAAGAGACTTGATTATATTTAAATCTTTTTTGGCTGGTTTCTGCTGACACTGCTCTAGCAGAGGAAGAGGGAGAGCACTGCTTTGCAACTGCAAGGTGTGGTAGGAGTCCAAGCTCCCCGCTTGGCTCTTCTCCTTATTGCTGGATGGAGGTGGCAGTAACAGCTCTCCACAGGCCTCGATACCTCCCTGGCTGTGAGGGGGTAAGTGTGCTTTGTCACTGCTACCCACATAGCTCCATTGACACTATGGGGTATGAACGTCCTTAATCTCTAGTAGGCCTCATACAATACCGCCCCAATGTGGAGAGGGAGGGTCACCTCATTACTGCTGGGAGGGGGTGGAGGCTTGTTACCCCTGGCAGGTACCAACAACATTCAGGCTTCCTACTTGGCCCTTCTCTGACACCATCCTGCAGGGGGTTGAAATGACCCAGTACAGCCTGGTGAGGGTAGAAGTCTAGCTTAGCGCTCACCCTCGCTGACATGGGTAGAAGTGCAGCCACAGATTTTCTGTGGTATTTGGTTGGAGTACAGTGGGTATTGTCTAAAAGTTATTTTGCTAGGCTGCCCATTTTTTAGTCCTTTGGCTAGGGAGAGCAGGCCTTTATTGGGACTTTTTTGGAATCGATGCTTATTGGTATTTCTGGGTTGCTGGCTTCTTCATCCCCAGGTCTGATATACATGAGGTAAGACAAGAGGAAAACAGGGAACTCACACAATGCTGCTCCTTGGATTCCCAGGTCCCTAGCTGGTCTGCTGTCTTCTCTCCACCTTTCAGTCTTCTTACATTTGCTTTATTTTTGATGTTCAGGGTTTTTAGTTGTACTTAATGAAAGCAATAGGAAAAGTATGTCTACTCTACCTTCCTAGTATAGAAACTGATTTTTTATGCCAATCAATTGTGGGAACCTTTTCTGGTTTGACCAGAACATAGTGTATTTGTAGGGGGAGGTTGAGGGGGGTGGAGAATCAGAGGTTACTGAAAAGTGTGTTGGGGCTAACATTTGGATAGCTTAGCTTTGAATATCATGTGTATCAGTCAGGATTAGGTCTGACTGCAACTATCCAAATTATGGTAGCTTAAACACATAGGGTTTCTTTTTCTCTAATAACTCCAAAGTATGGCAGTTCTACTGTCACCAGGTTTCTTATATCCTTAGCAAGTGCTTCCAGCTTTAAAGTTGCCTCATGGCCCAAGATGGCTGCTAACGCTCCAGCATTCCAGACATGGAGGAAAAGGGAAGGAAGACAGGCAATCTGTTCATCTACCTGCCCTCTTTCTGTAACCTTTATGGAGCTTTCCAGAAATAACTTATATTTACATTTTACTGGCCAGAACTTAGTCATATAGCTATTTATCTGCAAGGGATACTGGGAAATGTAATTCTTAAAACTCAGGCATATTGCTTTCCTGAATAAGATATGAGTTCTATTTCTAAGGGTGAAAGAAGGATGGATACCAATAGACAACTGGGAGTCTCTGCAATATCAGAGCGAGGGGCTTAGACTTAATTCACCCGGCAGTGGGAGCCCAGTGGGAGATTGGTTAGCAGGAAACTGGCGTAATCCAAGCGGCTGATGAGAATAGTTAGTCCGAGAGCATGGAGAACAGATAGTAGTAAAAAGAGACTGGAGGCAGAGAGATCAGTTAGGAGGCGATTTCACTGGTCCGGGGGGTAGTGATGAAGATAGGAGATGGAAAGTGAAGGGAACAGAGGGGAGACATATTTCAGCAGTATCTTATTAGAGTGGCAGCTCATGGGATGGGACTGTGTTAAAATAAACCACAGATTGATTTTGCAATGGGAAATTCCGACAGCTAACCATTGCACGTGGAATTCAATTGTGAGGCCGTTTCTAGAACAAGAAAAATCAGAGGAGCTTATTAGGGGCCAGGTGATGAGCTTGGTTTGGAACAAGAGGTTCAGGCAAAACACTTATGTCAACAGCTTTCAAAGTGTGGTTCTTTGATAAACAGCATCAGCATCAACTGGGAACTTATTAGAAATGCAAATTCTGGGACCACCTGTCAGAGCTACTGAATCAGAAACGGTGGAGATGGGGCCCAATAATCTATTATAACAAATACATATTGTATATCTATAAACTCACAATGAACAATAGGAATAGAAAGTTTAAAATTTACCATTGACAATAGCATTTAAAATATTAAATACGTAAGGATTAATTTGACTGAAAATATGCAAGACCTGTACACTGAAAACTATAAAACATTGCCCAGATAAATTAAAGAAAGCCCAAGTTAATGGAGAAACATTATGTCCATGCATTGGAAGACTCAATATTGTTAAGATGATCTATAACCCAAATTGATCTATAGATTCAATACAACCTCAAAATCCCATCAGGCTTTTTATTTATAGACATTGACAAATGGATTCTAAAATGCACATGGAAATACAAAGATCCTAGAATAGCCAAAACAACTGTGAAAAAGAACAAATACAGAAGGCTTACACTACCTGGTTTCAAGACTTGTAAAGGAATAGCAACACAGTGTGGTCCTGGTATAAAGAAAGACAAATAGATCAATAGAGCAGAATATGTACCAGTCCAGAAACAAACCTACACATAAATAGCAAATTGATTTTTGACAAAATTATAACCATATTTTTAAAAAACCTACCTCAAACCATATATAAAAATTAACTTCAAAAGAATCATAGACCTAATATAGAGCTAAAACATAAAACTTCTATAAGAAAACATGGGAGAATGTCTTAGTGATCTTGATTTTGGCAAAGATTTTTTAAATATGACCCAAAACTCAAACTAGAAAAAAAAATCAATAAACTGGATTTCATCAAATTAAAAAGGTTTGCTCTTCAAAAGATATTGTGTTTTTTTTTATGGAAAAGTAAGCCATGTACTAGGAGAAATTATTTGCAAAACATATACCCAACAAAGCATGTGTATGCTAGAATATATAAAGAACACTTACAGCTCAACAGTAAGAAGACAACAATCCGATTTTTAAAATAAGCAAAAGATCTGAACAGACTCTTAACCCAAAAAGATATATGGGTAGCAAATAAGCATTGGAAAAGGTGCTCAACATCATTAGTTATTAAGGAAATGCCACTAACATACCCACTGGAATGGCTAAGATTAAAAACACTGATCATATCAGATATTGGCAAAAATGTGGAGCAATTGAAATTCTCAATGGCTGTGTAAAGAGGCACAACTAACTAGAAAACAGTCTGGCAATTCCTTAAAAAGTTAAACATTCACTTACCATATGACCCAGCCATTACACATAAATATATTATAATAATTTATTGATGAGAGAGAGATAGTGAGGGGGGAGGGAGGAAGGGAGAAGGATAAAGAGAGAGAAATACCAATATGAGAGAGAAACATTCATCAGTTGCTTCGCATATGCACCCTGACCAGGGACCAAACCTGCAAACTGGGCATATGTCCTGACTGGGAATTGAACCAGCGACTTTTTGGTGCACAGGACAGCGCCCAACCGAGCCATACCAGCCAGGGCCATTCCACTTCTAAGAGAAATAAAAGCACAAAGATTTTTACATGGATGTTCTTGGCAGCTTATTTGGAATAGCCCCAAATATCTATCCACTGGTGATTGGAGAAACTAAAGGGATGAACTACAGATATATGCAACAACATGGATGAATCTCAAAATAATTATGCTAAGTGAAAAAGCCAGAAACAAAGAGTACAGAATTTATGATTCCTCTTACATAGTACTCTAGAAAATGCAAACACTATAATCTACAGTGACACAAACAGGTTAAAGGTTGCTTTGGGATGGAAGTGGAGGTTGAGGGGGAGGGCAGAGGAATTATAAAGGGAAACAAAGAGATTTGGGGGTAAAGGTATGTTCATTATCTTGATTGTGGTGCTGACTATATTCCTATATCAAAACTTATTAAATTGTTCACTTTAAATGTGTGCAGTTATACTTTGCATGATGCTGTAAAAGATATTATTTGGCCCCACCCCAGTCCTCCTGAGTCAAAAGAGGTGGGAACGGTGCCCTGGAATGTGTTTTAACAAACTCTCTAGGTGATTCTGACGCACAGCAAAGTCTGAGACCACGGGTGTGGGTGATAAACTCCCAGTTGGTGGTTGAAATAAGGCTCTGGGCTGGAGTGTAGATTTGAGAGTCACCTGCTTGGAGGTCAAAGCTGAAGTTGTAGGATGAAATAATTTAGAGAGTAAAAAAACAGAAAGCCAGAGGTGGGGGCTAGAGAAACCCTACCGTCAGGAGACAGGTGGAAAAGGAGCAGGTGACAGAAGCAATGAATAAGTGGCCTGAGGTTGGGAGGAAGGAACGTAACAGATGCCAAGGAAGGGATTTTAAGATACGGGTGATCAATAATGATGGTGCCAATGTGGTATCTTATATTTGCATAAGTGCTGTCCAGTTTCCAAATTGTTTTCATGTACATTAGTGCATCAACCATGCCAGGGGTGGGCAGACAGGCATCGATAATGTTATAGCCGGTCGTCAGCACAGTTTACAGGAGAGAGCCCAGGATTTTGGAGTCAAACAGACCTGAGGAGAATCTAGCTCCTTCACTTCCTCATGTGTCCATTTGGTCAAGTTTCTCGAACCGTGTCATCATTTCTTTTCTTTTTTTTTCCCAAAGTGGGAACGATTCTACCCACTGACAGGGTGAAATGCGTGTGGTATGTAAAATACCTGACTTACAATGTCAGATTACAGATAAAGAATTGAAGCCCAGCCGAAACTGGTTTGGCTCAGTGGATAGAGCATCAGTCTGCAGACTGAGAGGTCCCAGGTTCGATTACGGTCAAGGGCACATACCTTGGTTGTGGGCACATCCCCAGTGGGAGGCGTGCAAGAGGCAGCTGATGGATGTCTCTCTCTCGTCTATGTTTCTAACTCTCTCTCCCTCTCCCTTCCTCTCTGTAAGAAATCAATAAAATATATTTAAAAAGCGGAGACCGGTTTGGCTTAGTGGATAGAGCGTCGGCCTGCAGATAGAGCGTCGGCCTGCAGACTGAAAGGTCCTAGGTTCGATTCCGGTTGGGGGCATGTACCTTGCTTGCGGGCACATCTCCAGTGTGGGGCGTGCAGGAGGCGGCTGATTGAAGTCTCTCTCTTGTCGATGTTTATGACTTTCTATCCCTCTCCCTTCCTCTCTGTAAAAAATCAATAAAATATATTTAAAAAAAAAAAAAAGAATTGAAGCCCAGAGGGATTAAGTGGTGGACGAGGTCAGTATCTACCAGGTCACATGACTGGTAGATACTCTGTTTGGCTTGGAACCCACGGATCACGGGGCAGGTCTGGAGATGGGCCTCGGGTCTGTGAAACTCCTGGATCACATGCAGAATGGATATGAGTGTGATGTGTTTTTTCTGGAGCATGTGTTTACGATTTACATGGGCAGCGCCCAGGGGTCCAAGATCTAAAAAGATTAAGAACTTCTGCTCAAAGGTCAGTTGGACTTCTTTTGCCCTCGGTGCCTGGATTCACACCTCTCCATAGTCTCAGCCATCCCTCTTCCCTTTACACATCTTCTACCCTGGACATCGTTTCATCCCTGGTCTGCTGACCGATGGTCTGTAAACCAGGAAACTTGCCCCGTGGTCTCGCCTCAGATCATTCATTCACGCCATAAGCAGCTGCTGATGACTTGCAGTGGGCACCATGTCTAGCACAGGGAAGGACCCAAACGTGGATGAAAATCCCACCTGGAAGGAGCTTGTGGTCTGGGAGCAGAAGAGGGCAGAACAGAGATAGCCATGATAGATACAGGCAGTCTGTGATGGGAAACAGGAGAGAAGGGGCACGAGCAAGGTCATCTGCGAAGACTGCATTTGGACTGGCCCAGTACTGACCCCGGATAATCCATCTACATGTCTGTCCACTCAGAGATGTATAACCCTCAGCTTCCTCTTTATTCTTCAAACCACCACAACTTGCCTTCCACCCACCACTTTGATGAAATGCTCTCCTCAAGGTCAACCACCAGGAACACCTTTTCCTCTCCAATAGACTGCCATTTTTGCCTCTGTTGCCCTTTCTATGGCACTTAGCTGTGTTGGCTGGTACCCTTTGAGTCTCATCCCTAACATCTTTCGTGACAGCAGCATCTCCTGTTGCCTCCTGCTTCTCTGGAATCTCTTCTAACTCCCTCTCCAGCTCCTTTAAGGATGGTGTTCACCACAGTTCCATTGTCAGCCCACAACTCTTTTCTTTCCACATCCTCACCATGGGAATTTCTTCAGGCCCATGGCTCCTCTGACCATCTTCACACAAATCACTCATACAGTTCCAACCACCCCCTCCCACCCTATCCACCCTGTCTCAGAGCTAAACTCTGAATAACGCAGAGTTCAGCTCTGAATAACTGGCAGTCATAGACCCAGGCAGTCATACTCCAGCTGGATTCCTCAAGCATCTCAATTTCAACTCCACCACAATGAACTTACCCCGCCCTCTTCTGGATCCATCTGTATGTTCCCAGAATTAGTCACCCAAACCAGAACCCTGGGAGTCATTGCGGATGCCATCTTTTTCATCCGCACGCAGTTATAAAAGCTGAGGCATCTGGACCAACTTGGGAAAAAAGGGCCAGTCCAGCTCCAGAATGTCCAAGGGGTCAGCTTCTGCCCAGTGATTCCTCCCTCTCCCTTCAAGGTTTTGATCCCAAGAGCTTCCTGATAACGCCCTGCACATTAATCTCCATCTCATCTGCTTCCTGGGGAAGCCCCCAGGGTCCCTATCTGCCCAGCTCAGCTCCAAGCACCCTAAGGAGACCGTGAGCCAGGGCAAGGGCACTCCTGGGGAAAGGCAGCAGTCCTATGAGCCCCAGCCCCAGGGCTACGGCTCTTTAAATGGGGGGCAGTATGTGATAAAACCTCCTGTCTCCATTGATCCACCTGGTCATGGTTTCTTAACCAGATAATTCATCCCCACGTGGACTTCCTGACCCCAGGTGGGTCATTAATTTGGCGATTCTTGCTGTCCTCCGGTTTGTACCTGACTCCCACCCTCCAGCAGCCCCCGGTTCATACTGTGAGGCCCGAACATTGGTTTCAGAGTGAGGTGTTTGGCAACGAGGTTGTCACACACTGTGACTACTCAGAAAAGAAGTTACTCATACTCAGACTGCTCCCTGACAAGATAATATGGACCCCAAAGGACCATTACTCTCAGACCTCATATCCTTGAACTAAAAACTCTAAATCCTATGCCCCGGATCCTAAAATCAAAGAAACAGCGATATCTTGGGAAAGGCCCAGATTTGGAATCACGTATATCTGAGTGCAACAATAACAACAGGTTTGAGAACCTGTCAGTCGTTGTCGCCTGCCCATTTATTTGTTTTTCTATCTGTTTTTGCGCTACCTAACCATTTAGCTGACCATCCATTTATTCCTCCATCTATAATATACCTGTCTGCCTGTTAGGGATCTATTTTTCATCCATATTCATTCATATCCTCTCTCATTCTCTCTCTCATCCATTTGTCTATTTACTGACCATGCTGTTTCTCTGTTCATCTGTCTGCTGTTGGTAAACACATGCACATACTATCTATCTGCCTCTCTTATGGCCTGTCAACCTGCTTGCCAAATTGTCTGTCCATTTCCATTTATATATCTGTACAACATTTTCTCTGTATTTCAATTTTCTTCCTCCCTCCCTCCCTTCTTACCTTCCTTCCTTTCTCCCATCATCCATCGATAGCTGTTGGTTTGATAAATATTTATCCAGTACTTACCGTGTGCTCAGCTTTGTGCTAATCTGGAGATAAGATGTGATTCCTATCCTCAAGGAACATGTGAGCTGGAACTTACCAGGAAGAAGAATAACAACAAAGCCATTTTCACCCCACAGCGGGTAAAGGCTGATACGGTGTTGTGTAGAGGTGGCTGTGGGAACACAGAGAAGGAGATTTCAAAACAGATTGGGGTCAGGGATGGTTTTCTGGAGAAGGTCTCGGGGGCCCATTTGTCTGCATATGTCTCCATCTGTCAGTCCTTCCATCGATCCCTCCATGCTCCAATCCAAATTTCCATTTGTCTAATCCAGGGGTGGGGAACGTCCGGCCCATGGGCCATATAAGGCCCGTGGAATCATTTGGTTTAGTCTTGCCAAAGGCATCAGGGGTGAGTTAATTAAATGTTTGACCAAATACAGCAGGCTAATTTTTAAGTTGATAATTTTGTATGGCCCCAGAATGATGTTATGAATATCCAAATGGCCCTTGGCAGAAAAAAGGTTCCCCACCCCTGGCCCAATTCACCTCTGTCCATCTGTCTACTTACCTAGTATCCATCCTACAAACCATCTGCTTATCCCTTTGTCAGTTGAAGAGTCTTTTTACTAGTATTGTCTAGCTGTTGGTCTACTGGTTATCTGTCTGTATGTCTCTCTGTCTACTGATGGGTCTCTCCATTCAGGAATCTCTCTAATTCTCCATTATTTGTCTGCCAACTTGTCAGCGGATTTGTATAGTAATTGGGATGCTTTCAGCTGTGAGTAAGAGACAACCCTACCCAAAGTGGCTAAGATGATAAAAACAAACATTATTTCACATCAGAAGTTTGGGAGGGAGATTCCCAAATTGGATAATGTGGCCCAGCGGCATCATTCAGCACCCAGAATCTCCTCACATCTCTCTTTTGCCATTCTTGGCATGTCAGCTTTTGATTCAGGAGAAACCTCAAGGTTTCAAAAAGGCTGCAGCACCTCAGCACTTTATCAGCACCACAGTTTGAGAACCGTTAGCAGGGTCGCCTAAGACCATCAGAAAACACAGATATTTACATTTTGATTCATTAACAGTAGCAAAATTACAGTTATGAAGTAGCAGTGAAAATAATTTTATGGTTGGGGGTCACGACAACACGAGGAACTGTATTAAAGGGTCGCAGTATTAGAAAAGTTGAGAACCACTGCTCTAAGGCAAGAGAGGGGTTCAACCCTCCCCAAAGGAGTTGGTTTGCAAATGCCAAACAAAAGAGTGGGTTCCATTAGCAAGGAAGGAGGCTAGAAAGTGGGGCCTGGCTCTTGGTAGGCCTACTCTGGATGCTGAGCCATCCATCCATCTTTTCTGTGCAATCAACTGCCCATCTAGCTGGCTATTGATTGGTCTGCCTGTCTGTTGGTCTGTCAGTCACTCTCGGAGATTGTCTGCCTGCCTGACTATTCATGTCAGTCCGTGTGTCTATCTATACATCTATTTATCTGTGTCTCTGTTTGTCTTTAGGTCTGCCTATAAATAAATCTATTTATCAGCTTGTGTTTAGTCAGTATGTCTATCTGTCTCTGTCCATCCATCCATCTTCAGTTTCTGTCCATGACTGCCTTTCTCTCCCTTCCTTGCCCCACAGTTAACAAAATGGCTAGTTCATTTTCTTGTTTCCGCCACCGAATAGTCTGAAATAACTCTTGAAACTCATTGCTCTGAACAAAGCACAGACTGTAAGGCCCACATTCCCGTCCCAAAGAGATGGCAGCAAGAAAAGATCAGAAGAGTTTCCCCCACCCCGCTACCCCATGGTGCCTCCCCTCCTTCCAGGTCTTTCCCAGAGCCCGGGCTCTCCTGTCTCCACCAGTGGTGGTCAGGCTCTCCTAAGCTACCGGAGTTCCCAGAGTGGTTTTGTGTATTCATTCATTCTTGAATGAATCTTTATTGTGTACCTCCCATGTGCCAAGCCCTTTCTTAGGTGATGGGATACAGAATGGATACTAGTTCCTGTCCCTACGCATAGGGGCTTATGGTGTATGCATAGACACAGCCACACTTCTATAGGCTTATACACCATGATGGATGCTCCCATGTGTGTGCACACGGAAGTTCTTCAATATATATTTACAGACATGCACAGCCACACGCAGACCCTGCCAGCCTCTGTTGAGTCTAATATGTGTATGGCCCTTAAGTTAGTGCTGTTCAAAAGCACATCTTTTAAAAAATAAAAAGCACATCTTATACACATACGTGCACACGTTTACACAGTCACCTGTTCTGGAACCACAACAGCAGAGCATAGGAAACTGGTAAAAGACTATTTCTGTCCCCACGTCTAGACTTATTTATTTATTATTTTTTAATCCTCACCCCAGGATATTTTTTCCATTGCTTTTAGATAAAGTGGAAGGGAGGGGGGAGAGGGAAAGGGGGAAAGAGAAACATCAATGTGAGAGAGACATTATCGACCGGTCACCTTCCTCACGTGTCCTGACTGAGATCAAGGATCGAGCCTGCAACCGACATACATGCCCTTGACCCAGAATTGAACCCGTGACCCTTTGCTATGCGGGCTCTAACCACTGAACAACCAGCCAGGCCACATCTAGTCTTGGCTCCTGCATAACCGTGAGTAATCACTTCTTGACCGTGCCATGTACAAAGGGGCAATGCCCAGCCCAGACGTGATCCACCCCCTCGATCCCTTGAACTACTCTCCTCCTGTTCCTTTATGTGTAGAAGCTGCTTCTGACCTGTCTCTCACCGGGAGCATGCCTCTCCGTCCTCCCTCTCTGCCTGTCTCGTTCCCATGTTTGAGTTCATGCCTGAGTATATGTTTGAACTGCTGTGTACGCCCATGTGTGTCTGCTGTAGCTCTCTGGGTATTTTTGCCCAAGTTCGGGGCGTACACACACACACACACACACACACACACACACACGGATGGCGCCTGGCTCCCCTAATATGCTGAACGGGCCATTACGCCTCTTGCATGTGGGGCCGGGGGTAGGTGGGGAGGGGGAACACAGGGAGGCAGCAGGATTCTGTAAGAACATTAAATCCCAAATAAAGTAGAAATATTTTTTAAAATTACCGACTTCCCGTTTTCTCCGAAATGGAGTGAAACGAGGCTGGTCCCGAGGCGGGGGCTCCGCGGGGCCAGCCACTGGAAAGGGGCAGCGCTTTATTTTTTATTTTTGTAATAAGAGGAACTGAATTAGAAAAAACCGGGAAGGAAGAGCAGAGTCAGATTGTTAAAGGATTCAATGAGCTGTGGCCAATGTATTCGAAAGGTGCTTAAGGCAGCAGAGCCGCTCACCAAACACACACTCGCCCGCAAACGCACACACACACTGTCACACACACAGCCACACACAGCCACACCACGGCACACACACCACCATCACACTCCCACCACCCAGACAAAGGCACATCAGCCACCCTCGCTCTGGGGCACCCCCCCCCGAGACACCCACAGGACACGAAGGCACACAAAACCCACCCCCCACACAGCCGGTGCGCTCCCCAGAAGGCACATACATGTCTGTCTTAGGCGCCAGAGGAACTCACATGCACCTCACAGAACCGTCTTCTGCAAACAGATACACACATGAGGCTGACACACACACCCACAGACACAGTCACAGCCACACAAAGATATTCACACACTCACCACTCTTGGATCCACACACGTTTTTTGTGGCTTTTACTACAACTACCCAATGCACACCTAACCCCTGTCCACTCACTCAAACGACCAACTCATTGCAAAGAGCTCACACTTACTCAAATGCACGTCCTCTCACCCAGGCACCCACTGTGGCTGACACACAAAGACACCGAGTCCCCCCCAGACACACCCGCACCGTCGCACTGTCACCCAACAGGCCCCACCTGCGGTTATGAACGAGGAAACCACACTCTCGGCGAGAGATTCACAGGGGAACATTTATTCCCATCTGTTTAAGCCTCATGATCGTCCTGTGACACAGACACCCTGATCTCTCCTTAGAGCAGTGGTTCTCAACCTGTGGGTCGCGACCCCTTTGGGAGGGGTGTCGAATGACCCTTTCACAGGGGTCGCCTAAAACCATAGGAAAATGCAGATATTTACATCACGATGCATAACAGTAGCAACATTTCATGGTTGGGGGTCACCACCACATGAGGAACTGTACGCAAGGGTCGCGGCCTTAGGAAGGTTGAAAACCACTGCCTTAGAGGTACAGCCACACAGTTTGGGGCTTAAGTGACCTGCCCATGGCCTCGCTCCTGAACAGGCCCAGCCTGGGACGCAAGCTCCTGGTTTTAAAATGCAAATTCCCGCACGCAGAGAGCTGAACTAACAAAATCCTGGCTCCTGAACCCAGCCCTGCGGTCATTTATTCACACAGGTTCACCGTCACTCACACTCCCAACAAGAACCAGCGTGTGGCGCCCACACAATGTCACACAGCCTCATGCACAGTCTCCCCTCCTCCCTCCCTGTCTGTGGGTCTGGGTGCCTCCTAAGCTGCCTCCCCGGGCAGACTAAGCTAAGGCGACGTTTTCGGGGCACAGAGGGGGCGTGAGCCAGGCGCTTCCTCTCAGTTACACCCTTGAGCCACATTCCTCCCCCTCCTGGCGGCCAGCCCCCCCTCCAGGGCCTGGGAAAGGTGAGCTCCCGCTTCCCTCACCCGCCTCCCACACACTCTCACCCGGACATTAAAAAGTGCTGACAGGGCGGGGGGAGGCCACCTGCCTGCCGGCCGCCGGCCACTTTCATCTCTGCCGCCTCCGACCACAGCCACTCCCAGGCCCTCCCTCCCCCCGACCCCTCTTTATTAATCTGGCCCTGTCTAGCCAACCCGACCCACCGGTTGCCCCCATCACCCTTCTCCCCTCCAGTGCCAGAGGGGGAGGCTCCTACGCCCCAACATCCCCGGCCCCCCGGCCAGGCAGAGGCTCCACTCTCCACATCAATCATCCCCAGCGGCCATGGCGGGTGCCGCCAACAGCCTCAGAGATGCTCATTCTCCTCGGATTTCCAGCGGGACCCAGGCGCCAAGCCAGCCCCCCAGACACAGAGACACACTGGCGGAACCTCCCCAAGTCGGGGCATGAGTGCCACCCAACCTCCAGCCCAGTCAGCCACCCCGCTGTTGTCACAGAGAGTTTACACAACACCCACAATGACAGTCACACACAAGGACACCTCGGGGACACTTCCACCCACAGCCATACGTAACAGTGATGACACCGGTCGTGGCCATCATTTATGGCACCACAGTCAACACAAGCACTAGGACATCTTATCTCCCATCAGGTGGGTTGCCCATAATGATAATCAAACAGTTACTGGGCTCATAGTGCACTTAATAACTTAATATTTATTGAATGAATGAGTGATGGAGTAACAGCACATTCACACACTGCGCTGCACACATATACCTTAGAGCCAAAATGCATATGCCACAAAAAGCGGGAACCAGCCCTGCTGAGCATGCCCCAGGCAGCATGTGACCGATGTCAGCAAAGGGGACAGAAGAAGGAGGTGGAATGAAAGGAACTCAGCTTGGACACGGTTGGAGACAGGGCATTCAGTTACCTTTTGCAACTGGAGACATTATTTCTTAATCCTGACCTGGGAATATTTTTTCCATTGATTTTTAGTGAGTGAAAAGGAGGGAGAAGGGGGACATGGGAGGGAGGAAGAGAGAGAGAGAGAGAGAGAGAGAGAGAGAGAGAGAGAAAGAGAAAGAGAGAGAGAGAGGACACATAAGAGAGACACATCGATTGGTTGCCTCTCGTACACACCCCAAAGGGGCTGAGGATCAAACCTGAGGGACATGGCATGCCCTTGTCCTGGAATCAAACTCATGACCATTCAGAGCACAAGCTGACACTATTATCACTGAGCCAAACTGGGCAGGGCAGGAGACATCTTTTTGAGACACAAATCTAATCCTAAAATAAGCTCTTGTACTTCTAAAATATATATTTTTTATTGATTTCAGAGAGGAAGGGAGAGGGAGGAGGCAGCCAATCAATGCTTCTCTGTCATCATTGATGTTTCTCTCTCTCTCTCCCTGTCCCTTCTGCTCTGAAATCAATCTATATAATAAAAGGCTAATATGCAAATTGCCCCCTGGGGAGTTTGACTGACTGGGAGTTTGACCACTTGCTATGACATGTGCTGACCACCAGGGGACGGTGTGGAATGAAGGAAGGCCCCAGCTAGCAGCCTGAAGGCCCTGATAGGCCCTGATCATTGGCCAGGACTAGGGACCCTACCCATGCATAAATTTTGTGCACTGGGCCTCTAGTAAATATATATATATATATATATATATATATACATATATATATATATATATATATATAATTTTGTTTATTATTTATTTATTTATTTAAGGGACTCCAGAACCCTCCCATGATGTGAAGATTCAATGAGAAGACAGACATCTGTGAACCAAGATGGGCCCTCACCAGACATGAAATCTACTAGTGTCTTGATCTTGGACTGCGCAGCCTCCAGGACTGTGAGAAACCAACTTCTGTTGTTTAGAAGCCACCCAATCTGTTTTGTGTTTTTCTTGTTCTAGCAGCCGGACCAAACTGACACCCCACTTACAAGCCTCCTTATCACACTGCTCATCTCTCCTTTATGGCCCCTTTCACAGTAGTTTTCTGGCCCCACTGCTAGGCTGGAGCCCTATGAGGGAAGACGGTGTCAGTTTTTACTTCCATTGACTCCCATAACTGGTACCTACTGGGCCTGATGGCCTACTGTGTACCCAGTGCATAGTAGGTGCTAAATGAATATCTGTTAAGGTGTGAATGACAATCACAAAGTATACAAACAAACGCTAGAGGAACAGCTCAGCTAGAAGTTAGTAAGTCCTAGAATGCTGGAAGTGAGAGGAATTTGGGACAATCCTGAGTTTTTGTGAATTTGTGCAAGTCCCTTCACCTCTCCGGACCTCGGTAAATTCGCTCATCTGTAAATAAAGACATCGGACTTTCACGGGGTGCTCTGCGAAGCTCTAGGGGTTGCCAGGAGCGTCCAGAGCTGCTGTGGACAAGAGCTGGAGCAAAGGTAAGCAAGCTGCAGCCGCAGCATTTCTGCTTTTATCCCTGTGAGTGCACGGATGTGTGTTTTCAGAGTTGAACAGAGGTTCTAAAGTTTAAAATATTCTTTGAAACCCGTGGGCTAGGTGATCTCTGGGTCCCTTCCGGGATATGAAGCACAATGGTTCTGAAACAGCAAGACACCAGAGCACCTGCTGCTCTTTATCTGTGACGTTATCTAAGTGGACCCCCCATCTGCAGAATCGACAGAGGAAAGGAGCAATAAGAATTGAATGAGCCAAATTGGAGGAGGAGTCCTAGAGGAGAGGAGTTTTCAACATCTTCAGCTGATTCCTGACTCTGGTGACAGACTCAAAGAGACCGGGGAGCTGGGGGGAGGGACCAGGGCTTTGCTTCCCAGAGGGGCTGTGATCAAAGCAACAGCCAAAAAAGGCAAGTCTGGCCTGAGTAGGAGCGGACGATGTGGGGGGAGGGGAAGGGGCACAGGGTGGTCCACAAGCTTTCTAAAGGGCCCACGTGCACAGAGGATGGCCAACGTGAAAACTCTGGTCACATCGCCTTCGCCAGCTGAACTCTCCTGGGGAAGGGAAAGCTAAGGGCGCAGGAGTTGGAATTGCAGAGTCTGGAGGGCAGGGTAGGAAAGTCAGAAAAATCAGGATAACTACAGAACAGGGCTGTTTTTCTGCGTCCCCTGAGGCTGGGACAGGGGGATTAGCCTAAACTGGGTACTTGGGGGGTGGGGAGTGGGGGTGACGTGGGTGGAGCACAGAAAGGCCAGAGAATTTAATTGAAGAAATCCACTACTTTGTACCTTAGTAGGGGAAGATGGGGGTGATACCTTGGGATCCCCTTAGCTCAGAGAACCACCCCCTCTTTTACTCCTTTCCCTCTATCAGCTTCAATGTCTCCTCTCTCAAATACATCCTCTCCAACCGCCTTCAGTACCGCACTCCTTCCTTCTTTCCTGAACTGCTCCAGCCGCCCAGCCATCTTCACCAACCGCCTCCTTCCTTCTGTGGCTCCCCTGTCTCTCTCTGCCCCCCCCCCCCCTTACCCTGGTTGGGCAGTCACTTGTTTTGGAAGCAGCCAGCCCCTAGGCCTCTTCTCTGCTGTGATGTCCTTCTGGAAGCTCTCTGCCCCCTCCTAGTTCTCTGACCTCACTGATTCTCTCTCAGCAACTCTTCCTCCCTCATCTGCATGAAGGGCCCTGCTCAGTGCTTCCCCCTCCACACTCTCTTCCTATGACCAACTTATCTACACGCAGGACTTCAAATTCAACTAGCCACCAATAGGAATGACCCTCAAAGAGCCCTATTTTACGTTATTATTATTTTTTGGATTTTATTTTAAATCTTTATTGTTGAAAGTATTACATATGTCTCCCCATTTCCCCCTCATTGACCCCTTCCAACCACCCCCGCCCCAGGCCTTCACCCTTGTATTGTCTGTGTCCATGGATCATGCATATATGTGTACAAGGTCTTTGATTGATGACCTCCCGCCCACCCATCCTCCCCCACCTTCCCTCAGAGATTCCGCACTCTGTTGCATGCTTCCATATCTCTAGATCCACTCCATTCATCAGTTTATTTTGTTCATTAGATTCCACATATGAGTGAGATCATGTGATACTTACCTTTCTCTGACTGACTTATTTCGTTTAGTATGATACTCTCCAGGTCCCTCCATGCTGTTTCAAAGGGTAAGAGATCCTTCCTTTTTACTGCTACATAGTGTTCCACGGTGTAAATGTACCACAGCTTTTTTATGAAGGGCTATATTTTATATGTATATTGAGCATCATGGGTCCTCAATGGATGTGGATTAATGACTTCCAAATTGGCACTTTGGTTCTGACTTCCACCTGGCACCTCCAGCTCCTCACCAGATCTTCCCTCACCAGACATCTCCCTCATCACCGTAAACTCATTTGTGGTCACTTAAGTCATTAACAAGCCCATCTCTCCCAGAATTCCCTCCCAGGTCAGGCACCTACCAGAGCTGGCCCAGCCGCCTTTCCATCCATGCATCTTTACACCGGGCTTTCTTTCAAGTGACCCACAGTACTGCCACTTACCTGCACACTCCAACCCCAAACCCAGCCCAAGGGCCTTTCCTGCCAGGGTTTGCCCCACTCTCCTCGTTGGTGCCTAGATTCTCCCTTCTCCAGTGATCTTCCTCGTCCAGAACCACATGGCTCTCTACCTGGAACACTTCTCTCTTTTCTAACCTCCTAGTTTGTCGTTAGATCCTGGTTCCAGGTTACTTTCTAACTAAATGCTACAGACGGAATGGTGTGTCCCCGCAAATTCATGTTGAATTCTGGTCCCTGTCCGGACCCCTCAGCCTGGCCTTCTGGGGTTTGGTTCCAGCCTACTTTTGCAGCCTTCCCTCCCCGCCAGGAAGCTTTCCTTCCAATGGGGTCTGACTCTTCCCAGCCCTGTGTAGAGCTCCAAACTCATTTCAAATGCCCAACACTTGCTCAAGCTGCTCTAATCTCTGAAACTGCTACCCTTCTGAGGAGTTAAATCCCTAGCATCCTTTCCTGTTGAGTTTCTCCCACATATTCTTAACTGGGACAAAACTGACCACTGGCTCCTGGCTTCTGCCCACCAAACACCAGTAGCTCCTCCAGGCCATTGTGACAACAAAAATGTCCCTGTTTGAGAACCACTCGTTGGATGCTACTCTTTCACCTTTCCCCCACTGAATTACCAACATGAAGATAATGAAACTACTGGAAAGGGCAGTTATGGAGAAGAGTCAAGTTCTAGAAGGGAAAGGAAGGACAGAGAACCTCTCAAAATTACCAATATGCACCAGAATCTTCTTTCACTTTCCTCAGAGTCCTTAGCTTCTGACTGGAGTAATGATAATAGTAACAATGACAACAGTTATTATAGTAATTATAATACATAGCATCTCCTTAAGTAGCACTTTCACTAGATACTGTTTTAAGTCACATACATATATATATTGATTTAATCTTTACAAAAATCTATGTAATAGTATTACTATTAGTCTCACTTTACAGACAAGAAAAGTGAGGGAGAAATTAAGTACTTGCCCAAGGCCTACCTATCTAGTAAGTAATTGATAAAAAAGGCATATCAGCCAGGCCAGTGTGGTTCAGTGGTTGAACATTGAGGTCATGGTTCCATTCCTGGTCAGGGTACTGCCCAGGTTACAGGCTCGATCCCCAATAGGGGGCATGCAGGAGGCAGCCAATCAATGATTCTCTCTCATCATTAATGTTTTTATCTCTCCCTCTCCCTTCCTTTCTATAGTCAATAGAAATACAAGAAATAAATAAAAAGAATAATTTTTTTTAAAGGCATATCAGAAAGCACAGACTTTGGAGTCAGAAAAACCTTTCAAATGCCACCAACTGGCTGTGTGACTTTGGCCAACTTATTTCTTCTCTCTGAACCTCAATTTCCTTATTTGCAAAATGGTAATAACAATACAGTGGTACCTCGAGATACGAGTGCCCTAACATACGAGATTTTTGAGATACGAGCCGTCGAGCGAGCGATTTTTGCTTTGAAATACGAGCAACATTTGAGATACGAGTAATTGCGCGGATCAGCCGGCTGCACACGACCCACCAGTTTACTTCAACTCGAGCGTCTCATAGTTTCCCACGCCTCAAGGTTACGGAACGAATTAAACTCGTATCTCGAGGTACCACTGTACCTAATTCAAACACTGTTCATGCCTAGTGTTCTCTAAAGTGAGATGCCAACCCAGCCCCTCCTCTCTGAAGAGTGTAGCATTGCTATTAATCACGTGGCATCTTAGGAGCAGCACATCAGTGATGCTTATGTTCCTGTGGCCTGTTATTACAGTGAAGGCAGGAGAACCTCTCTTTGCCACATTCTTTGAAGACCAAGCTGAGGTGAAGGCGGAATATGGAAAGCAATTCATAAGACTTGTAAGAGGACATGCGAGTAAAATCTGCCTCCCAGTGATTCAGAGGCCTGAGACAGATGAACCGGCATAAAACTAGTCTGCTCTGGAACTGGAGAACAAGTTCCCCAACTCCTGCTGGGCCTGGTGACACAGCTTCTGCCAGCAGTGAATCTGACCTCTGACACTTCATAGGAAAGCACCTGGATAAACAGAAGAGGAACACAAACTGCCGGGAACGCCAGCTTGTACAGCCAAACTTTGATTCTCGGACCTTTCCCATCTCGAACAATTTACTTCTCCACCTACAATCCTTTCATGCTGATACCCATATGACCGGTCTCATGTCTCAGGCAACAAACAAAGGAGAGAATGCAGAAGTATGAGTCAGTTTACCACTGTTAAGATCTTAGGATATTGCGCTATGCATATTTTGTGTTGTTTTGCTTTTTTTATAAATTTTATTGATTTTTTTACAGAGAGGAAGGGGCAGGGATAAAGCTAGAAACATTGATGGGAGAGAAACATTGATCAGCTGCCTCCTGCACACCTCCTACTGGGGATATGCCCGCAACCAAGGCACATGCCCTTGACCAGAATCGAACCTGGGACCTTCCAGTCTGCAGGCCGACCCTCTATCCACTGAGCCAAACTGGTTGGGGCATTGTTTTGCTTTTGTTGCTGCTTATAATCATTATTATTTTTTAAAATATATTTTATTGATTTTTTTACAGAGAGGAAGGGAGAGGGATAGAGTTAGAAACATTGATGAGAGACATAGATCAGCTGTCTCCTGCATGCCCCACACTGGAGATGTGCCCGCAACCAAGGTATATACCCTCAACCGGAATCAAACCTGGGACCTTGCAGTCTGCAAGCTGATGCTCTATCCACTGAGCCAAACCAGTTTGGGCTATAATTATTATTAAATTTTCATTTTTTTACTGTATATTTTCTTTCTTTTTTTTTGTTAAATTTTCATTTATATTTCTTGTCCCTTTTGTTTTTAAAAAGTTTATTTATAGATTAAACAGTACATTAGACATGTGCTGTATATAAGAAAGGTTAAAACAGGGAATCATGTAGAAGTCTGGAATGGGTTAATTCAATTTATATTATTTCAAAAGGGAAAAAGTGATTTGGTTTTTGAACAGCCTTCCGGAATGATTTAAGTTCGAGAAACGAGGTTCCACTGTATATCATAAGGAATTTGAAAAGCAGGCCCAGGAGGGGGAAGATCCATTTAAAAACCCTGCAGAAGTGTCAGGTGAATACACCGAACATCCGAAGGCAACAAAGCAAGTCTTCCCATTGCCATAGGCCCCAGATCAGCTCCTTAAGGATCTTAATCTTCTCTGTTTGACAGAAGACTGCTTCCCTTCATTGGTATATATACAAATAAGTCTGGTTTTGCATTATAAAAAAAATATATATATATCTAATTCCTGGGGTTGGGGAGTGTCTTGTGAGGATTAAGTTAGTTAATATGGAATGATGTTGGGCACAAAGCAATGCTCCCTTCCTGCATCTCTTCATGTTCTTTTCTCATTGCCCATTTCAGATACTTTAAAATAGCAGTGGTAATGCCTCACAGTTGAACTCAGTTTCTTGACCCCCACACTGCATGGCCACCCACATTGTTCCATGAAGCCCTCCAGGCTGGGCTCTGGCAGCTGCCCCTCCTTTCCCCGGGGCGGGGTGGTGGGTGTCCTGGCCTCTGGGCTTCTGAGACTGTTGTAATTTGGTTGTACCGTGGTTTGCTGCTCCATCCGTCCACCCAAATGCAGAGCATCAAACCTGGCCCAAGGCAAATCCCAGTCCAGCTTCCTGGGTCCTTGGCCTACTAGGTAATAGGTTGGATGTCCAGATTGCTTCTTTGATTCCAGCTCTTCTTCTGTGTCCTTCCAGCCCAGCCCTACCCTGGCCACCCTTATGTGAAGGACAGACCTCAACCTTGACTCTTACTTTCAGACTAAAGCCTTCGTTCAACCGGAGTCCCAGGACTTCACCCCTTTCTTCCCACCGGAAGCATTGACCTCTTTTATGCCTTTTTTATCAATTACTTGCTAGGAAGGTAGACCTTGGGCAAATACTTAATTTCTCCCTCACTTTTCGTATCTGTAAAGTGAGACTAATAGTAATACTATTACATAGATTTTTTGTAAGGATTAATTAACAGGCCCTGGCTCCCTATTCTTCCGTTTCCCTCTACAACTCAGCTATTGTCCATGTCTGCTTTCTAGTAGTTTCAGTATCTTCCTTTCCAATGGCTCCTTCTCCTCTGTCCTCTGTCCATACATTTGCTCCTCTCCTGTTGACTAACAAAGCTGTGCTGCAACTTCTTTTTCAAAATATGAGCCTGTCTCCAGGCCTCTGTGTATTTCTCAAAGGATAGCTAGCAGTTATCTATACTTGCTGCCCACATTTCTTCTCCACCAACTCACTCTTTAACCCCTACCATTCTTTTGGTCTCTTAATCGCCAACTCTAAGAGCCTTCACTGGGTCTTCAACCCCACCCTCCTACACCTCTTCAGAGTTTGAGCCTGTGACCATCCTCCTGTGTCCCCCTCCATCTCAATGATCTCCAAACTCTTGGTTCTACTCCTGCTTACCTGGGAAGTGCTTCTCTGGCCTGTTCATACTTGCCCCTGAAACCCTCTTCTCTGTCCATCTCCGTGGGTGCTCTCACCTGATCCTCTAGTTCCAATGCTCACTGCCCATATTATGAGCCCAACCCAGGGTTTCTTTCCTCTTGCTTCCAGCCTGTACCTCCTGCTGTAGCCAGATCTCTCTGCCTTCTTTCTCACTCTGCTCTAACAGTGACCCCAGCCTCCTACCCTAGCTCCAAAACTCAGATGAATTCAGGGCTCTCTAGCTTTCCTCCCCTGGAGACAGACCAACATGCCCCATTTTTTCACCCCAATATATATTTTCCTTCATTTTCCATAAAATCATAGAAAAAATAACTAAAAAATAAATCCTATCCATTTTAAGGTGCAGCTCCAGTTGCTCTGGCTCTATGGGGCCTTCCTATGTAGGTGTTCACCACTTCTGACCTCCTAAGTGTTTACTGACAGAACCCACAGCCTACTACTGTTTCTACCGAGTCTCCCTTTTCTGTGGGTAATGTGTGAGTCTTGTCTCTCAGGCCCTGGCATCCCAAGAGGCTTAGAATTCGGGGTATCCACACAAGGTGTCTACTCCCCAGCACCAAGCTGAGGGAGACTGCACCAGATGGTATCTAAGTTCACTTCCAGCTCCATATTCAAAGATTTGGAATCCGAGGATTCTTTCTAGAATGTTCCTTTGGGAAGGTTTTCAGAATTTCTGGAAGGAGTTTTCAGTGAGCAGACATCCACATGTTTATGAGCTGCTGACAAGAATGCTCCCTTTTGGGGAGTTGAGACCCAAGAGAAACCAAGCAGATCAAACATTATTCTGTATATGGAGAGAGGTAGAGGAGAGAGGAATGTCCTAGAGACTGAGTCCCTCTCCTGTCAGTTAGGAAATCCAGAAAGGATCTTTTAAAATCTCATTGCATAAGTTAACCTTCACACACACACACACACACACACACACACACACACACACACTCACTCTTTACCTATATCCCCTGGGAGCAGGAAAGCTCTTAAGAAACAATCTCCCCTCCCTACACCAAAAAATAACAGTCCTAAGCCTGGGCTCAGGTCTTTGCCAGGAACCACAAAGCATGGCTGCCCCCATGGGGCTTCATCGAGCATAGCAGTCTTCATCACTCTTCTTGGCTACATCATGATACAACCCCCCTACTTTACCCCCGCCCCAAGAAAATGCCAATGTGCTCCCCCCTATCCTGTCAGCTCCTTTCTCTCCCTGTACAGTCTTACCTCATGTCCAACAACCTATTTAACTCAACACTCCAGTATACCAACACAACCCCATTGTTCCACCACTACGTGTCCCCCATCTCTGGTGCCAGCGCCCCAACTCCTCTATGGACTTCAGCACATTCAATCTTTCCATTTTGTCTTAAACAACCATTTGAAGTTAAATATTGTGTCCCATTCCCAGACCCTCTCCCCATCATCTTGGCCACAGTTCCCTGGAGAGCAATCCTGTGGACTCTTGTCAGCTCACCACCCTGGTTGCCATACCATCTCTCCTGTGGGCTCCAAGAAAGAGAATTCGAGCATACTAAGTAAGTAGCCTGGTATGTCCCAGGTCAGTTTCTCAATATGTGGTCAGAGGACCATGGACATTAGAACCATCTGGAGAAACTGTTTTAAATGACAAATTTCTGAGCTCCATCCAGAACTACTTTAATGATTGATGGCAAGATCAGAAATCTGCAATTTCAAAAAGCTCTTCTGGTGATTGCTGTAACAGTCATTGCCCTCGATGCCTTATTCATTCAGTCCTAACAACTCCACGGACTTGGCAGTGTTGTTCTACTTCAGACAGTTGAGGAATGCATGGAATTCAGGCTTGTGCATGACCCCATAGAGAGATGCCAGGGGGAACCCTCCTGCCCTAGGAACAACCCTCTGCACACGGGGCTCTGTGTTGGGGCAGACAAGAGGCCACGTGCAGAGTAGCTCAGGCAGAATGCATGGCCCTAACAGTGGCCACATCTGGACTCCATGTGTCTGTGCTGCAGGCAAGCTTTTCCACGCCCAGTCATCTTGCCACACAGAGGTGCCCTACACCACCCCCACCACCACACCTAAGCAGAGAGGCCCCGCGGGCTCCCCGCAGTGGGGAGTGCGGGAAGTACAACCGGGGCCTCGCGGCCCAATCCTTTCTTGCCACAGGCTCAAGATCCCCGCATGGAGCGAGGGCGCCACACTGTGACCAAAGTGAGAACTGCACGAGCCGGGGGAGATTGCTGGAAAGGCAGTAGCTGAGGTCCAAATTTGCCCGTTCCTCCTCACTTCAAGCAACGTTTTCAGCTCACTCCCACACTGATGCCCATCCTTAGTAACTCCTAATCCCCTGACTTCAGGAAGGCCTGGGGTGAGATTCACAGACCAATGCCTTTGGTTACCCACAGGATGTGAGGAAAAGCAGCCCCCATATCTTCTCCCAAATCCCAGAAGATTGCTTCAGATACAACTCTATTCCCCCTTTCCCCCCCACCTCCCGGTTATCAGATTACACAACACGGGTCTTCATTCCAGAACCTCAGCACGACAGAATTTCTGGAAAATTTCTGGTAGAATTCAGGACCATTGCCATGCTGGCTGCTTATCCAAAATATTCTCTCATTTGTCACTGACCTTTATAAAAAGGACCCCAGCCTTGGACCTGGTATTCCAGAGGGAGTCAGACAATCTCAAAAGCACCTCCCTTGCTCTGGCTGTTCCTTTTTGGTTAATGGAATTCGTGACTGTATTAGAGGTTTTAGCAGTCACATCACACCATTGACTCATATTGAGCTTGCAGTCAACTAAACCCCCCAGGTCTTTTCATCATGAACTGCTGCTGAGCTGGGCCCACCCCCCACCCAGTACTTATGTCATTGATTTTGTTTTAACCTAAGTGCAGGACTCTACATTTATCCCTGTTAAATTTAATCTTGTTGGTTCCAGCCTGTTGAAATCGTTTTTGAATCCTGGCTCTTTCATGCAAAGTATTAGCTGCCCCTCCTAGCTCTATCACCTGCAAACTTGATGAGCCTGCTGCCTCAGTCAGTTGTCAATAAAAATGTCAGACAGGACACAGGCCCAGACTGAGCCCTAAGGCATCCTGCTGGAGACTTCTCTCTAGTCTGGGCTGACATGGCTCCATTAATCAACTCTCACTGGGTCTGGCTCTTTACCAAGCTACATCATCATTTGATTCAGATGTTTCTGCTACATCTACAGATATTGTGAGAGGCTGTTGGCTGCATTGCTGGAAATTTCTCCCGCCCCAGGCTGTGGCCCCAACAATCATGGACATGTCCTCTTTCTGTTCTCCAGGTCTTCATCACCATTTATTTAACCATGCCTCCAGGGGATTATAGATTTCCAATGGTGCCTCCTCCAGCATCTCTTGAGTTAAGATGTTTCTGAGGATCTTCTTGGTTATAAACAACTGTTGCTATTTCCTATCCCATCATCTTGGTGCCTCCTCCAAGGCCTTATTCACATGCTTAAAAATGCTCTCCTGCCGCCTTCTCCTCTGCCTACAAATAGGTGCAGTGGCCTCTCTTACCTAAACAGCCTTCTACTAGCTGCCCTCTTAAACTATCTTGGCTTCTGTCTCCCAATCCAATAACTTCCAACCTCATCTCCATGTCTCTTGAACCTTCCGCAACCTTCCAAGCCTCAGTTGAGTAACCACATTGCCCAGACAGTGAGCAGCGATGGTGAAGATGGGACTTGAGAGTCGGTCAGAAGGTTCACAACCAAACTTGAGAGATCAGGTATAATCAGGTATGGAAGCTTCACAAAGCAGAGAGCCTGGGAGTCCTCACATACCAAAGCGAGGGTGTGGTCAAATTATGAGGTGATCAGGAAGTTCAGAGGAACTGAGACCTGGGGTTGGAGCCTGGGCAAATTGTCTGGGCACAGACAAGTGCAGCAAGCATGTAGAAGTCCAAGCCTGGAAACTTCTTTCTTTCCCCTTTTTCAATCATTATTGTGGAAAGTATTACGTATGTACCCTTCTTTCCCCCCTTCCATAGGAACTTCTTACCTATTTCCTTTAGGGTGGACACCAGTCCTGGGCCCAGGTCAGATGGGAAAAGAGCCCAGCTGGAGTAGGGAAAATGAAAATATAGAAGAAGGCAGGGCCTGGCGCTTCTCCTGAGCCCTTATCCGAGGCAATAAATCAGCTGTTAGGAACCTCAGAGAACCTCTAGTTCTGGGGTCCCACATTCAAAAATCTATGTGGGACAGACAGGTCACAAAGTCAGACAAACCAGGTATGAAGTACCAGAGTGAGGAGTGGTGACAGTGGTACGCTGGAAGGAACATGCCCAAAGGAGTAGTAGTAGCTACTCAGCTCCAGCCAGCTGTAGTGGCATGGGAAATGGGATTTTATTGTTGCAGATCTGATTTTTTCAGAGAAGCCAAAAATCTAATTTTTTAGATGAAAAGTTTATCTTAAATGTTGCAAGTACTTGGACAAGCTTAGTGACGGGTTTGTGGTAATAGTGTACTTGAATTTCCATGTGAGAAATAACTCTGACATCCGTAAGTTATTTTTGTGCACAGAAATAATTACCCAGAAGTTACTTGGTTTTAGAAGTTATTTTGCATTTTCAAAGTTATATATTCAAAATGCTAGTTCTTGTCTAAGCTTTTAAGTTCACCTTTTACAAACTTTGTTTAGAAAACAAAGCAGTTTAAGATTAATATATTTTGTTTCCTTAAGTACTTCATTTATCACACTAAAACGAACCTTTGCAAATAATTACTATATCTCCAATAAATTAAGTTTATAAGTGTAGCAAATCTTTAATCATTTTAAATGTTCCAAGAGCATATAGAAACTTAGCAAGACTTGAACTTAAAATTCAACACTCTTTAGTTGGTATGACAAGGTAAACCTATTAAACTTGAGGCAAATTCTCTTCCACATGTCAAGGATATAAAATACAAGCAGTATATATTTCTTAAAGCAAAGAGTAATACTGTGGATTAGATGCTCTTAAACATGTCTATCCATCATTCTAAGTCCTCCAGCATTAAAAGATGCTTATTGACCGAGGAAACAATTGATGGAGATCTTTTGGACGTTGCTGGCTGAGGTTGTAAAGCAATCAGAAACATGGGTCAGGCCGCTGACTGCATTGTAAGGCACCCAGAGAGTCATCGTTGTGGCCTGTGTAAGCCCTATCACAGGGCCTCCAGTACTTGGTGAGGTGGTCCCCCAGATCATACTCCTGGGTTCGATGCTCTTCAATACCCAATTGCATTTTCTCACAGAAGCCTGAGATCCCACCTAGGCTTCCATATACCTTGATTGGAGATGCATTTCCTTGGCTCTGAAAACACAAATCTTTTCATCTTGATTCCTGCTTTATGTTTATATTCTTCCTTTGGAAGACCACTCTTCCTGGTATTAAGATGACAGTGGGTTGAATGCAGCACTCCTCTCACAACTGACTTGTAGTCACAAATCCTAAGGTTCTCCCACAGATCTGCCCTGCCCTCTCTTCTACACTGCCCCTTGACTTTTCCCTCTTGCACTCAGCACTTACCTTTCTGAAAATTGTTTCTCAACCTCCTTTCTTCACCTACGCCATGCCACCTAGATGACCACAAGACCCCTACTCTATCTCCAATATTGTAGAGCCCTGCTCCCTTTCTCCATGTCTTCCCCATTCACACTCATATTCCTTCAGGGCAGCAAATTTCAAATCATGGCTAATTATTAAAGTTCTGTGGCACACCAAAAAATATATTTTTGCCGATCTGACAAAAAGAGTATAATTTTGATTCATTCACACTGGACAGCTATTGTTGTGTTGGCTGTTGTCATGTTTAATTTGACAATGTAAGGGAAAAGAGATCAGTGCGCCTAAGCAGTTAGGTATTGCATGTTTTAAAAATTCTTGTGACACACTGGTTGAAAATCGCTGCTTTAGGGCAACTGATCTCACCTTAAAAAAGAAGGGAACCCCTAGTTGATGTGGCTCAGTGGATAGAACGTCAACCTGTGGACTGAAGGGTCCCAGGTGCAATTCCAGTCAAGGGCACATGCCTGGGTTGTACGCTCGATCTCCAGTGTGGGGTGTACAAGAGGTAGCCAACCAATGATTCTGTCTCATCATTGATATTTCTCTCTCTCCCACCCTACCTGAACTCAGTAAAAAAAAAAAAATTATCATTAAGGGAAAATTGGTATTACTTGTTTACACCAAGGCAAGAGTAATGAAGCCCCTTTTATGCTGAGTCAATTGGATGCATCCCAAGGAGAAATAAATGAAATGAAGCTAACATTTACTGGACCTTCCTAGGTCAGCATGAGGTACTGGTTATTTCACTTAAGGTGTATCATTCATTCCCAAGTCACATGAGACCAGTTGAGACATCAAAGCTCAGAGATGGTAAGTAATCAGGCTATCTCAATTTTGGAATGATGAACACAAGATTTAAATCTAGGCCATGTAATTCCAAAACTTCTGCTCTGACCATGCTGCTTTTTCTTCTTAAATGAAAACAAAGTCCTTGCTAGTCAAATGTTGGCAGAGTGGAAGAACAGCGTTGTGGTGGGAGATGCCACTTTACTATTTCCTACCAAAGTGTGGGAGGCTTACATCTGTGAACTCGTGCCATTCGGTGCCCACCCACTCTGGAAAGAGCTCTCCTAAACCCTCAGCTAACAGATAGTGCTCAATTAGACAGTATTTCCACATATACTGTCCCAACCTTGTAAGGAAGGTAGCAGTGTTATTAACCAATCCTAAAGATGGGGGGACTGAAGCACAAACATGCCCCAATTCACCCAGCCTGTGAAAAGTACATCTAAGGTTCACTGTCCCGAACCTTTTTTTAATTTAAAGTATTATATAGTTCATATATCTTTTTTCCCATTGATCTTCCCCCAGCCTCCCCTTCTCCCCATCACATGCCCTTATCCTCTCCCCCAGTGTCGTGTGTCCATTGGTTGTGCGTATATGCATGCATACAAGTCCTTTGGTTGATCGCTTTCCCTCCCGCTCCAGCCTTCCCGCTGTAATCTGACAGTCTGTTCATGCTTTACTGCCTCTGTATCTATTTGTTCACCAGGTTATGTTATTTTCCATAAATGAGTGAGATCATGTGGTATTTTTCTTTCATTGCCTGGCTTATTCTACTTAACATAATGCTCTCCAGGTCCATCCATGCTGCTGCAAATGGTAATAATGCCTTCTTTTTTATAGCAGCATAGCATTCCATTGTGTAGATGTACCATAGTTTTCTAATCCACTCATCTGCTGATGGGCATTTAAGCTGTTTCCAAATCTTGGCTTCAGTGAATTGTGCTGCTATGAACATATGGATGCATATATCCTTTCTGATTGATGTTTCTAGTTTCTTGGGATATATTCCTAGAAGTGAGATTACTGGGTGAAATGGGAGTTCCATTTTTAATTTTTTGAGGAAACTCCATACTGTTCTCCACAGTGGCTGCACCAGCCTGCATTCCCACCAGCAGTGCATGAGGATTCCTTTTTCTCCACATCCTCCAAACTTTGTGCTCTTTCCACTCAGCCCTGGCATTTTCCTCAGACCCTCTCCTGCCCGTCTTTGTTCTTCTGGGGACTAGGTGGTAATCTAGAGCCTCGGTCTCTGCTTCTGCTCAAGACCCCATCTAAGCATTTTCATCCCATCATTCATGGATTTTCAGTCCTTCCCACAACCCTAGGATCTTTGCCATTTTTAAAAAAATTTTATTGATTTCAGAGAGGAATGGAAAGGGATAGAGAGAAGCATCAATGATGAGAATCACTGATCAGCTGCCTCCTGCAGGCCCCACACTGAGAATGGAGCCTATAACCCAGGCACGTGTCCTGACTGGGAACTGAACCTGGACCTTCTGGTTCACAGGTCAATGTTCAACCACTGAGCCATGCTGACTGGGCTATTTTCCGCTTTGCTTCCCCACCCCAAGTCATCTCCTCTGTGATTCCACTTTGAGCATCTTGAGAGTCAGCGTAGGATCAAAAAAGTCCTGTTGCTAACATTTTCTATTCAAGCACTAAACTCTGTTTAGACAATTTTTTAAATAATCTATTTTCTAGTGCCCACACTGAACAAGATGTTTTAAAACATTATCATAGGCCTAGCTGGCTTGGCTCAGTGGATAGAGCGTTGGTCTGCAGACTGGAGATTCTGGGGTTCAATTTCAGTCAAGGATACCATGGGTTCAAACCCTAGTGGGAAGCGTGCAGGAGGCAGGTGATCAATTATTCTCTCATCAATGTTTCTCTCTCTTCCCTTTCCTCTCTAAAATCAATAAAACTATTTAAATAAATAAAACAGTCGCAATACTCAAAACAATGTTGCAAGCCATTTGCTATTTCCCACACCTCATAGGTGAAGTGGCCAAGACCCAGACACTTTAACTTACCTAGGATTAGTCAGGAAAGAGGCAGATTCCACCTCAGGAGTCATATCTAAGGCCTCATTCTTCTCATGACATCACGCAAACCTTGTGGGACAATGACCACACTGATTGTAGTGAGTGGGGTTTTGCTCAAACAATATAGTCAAAAGCTCACTATTCAAAAATGTGAAGGGGAGCATTTGTGATCTTGCTTCCTAGCATGCATCATTTTTTGTATATGACTCAAACTCATATACAAAACCTAAAGGGAACCTCTCCAAGCTGCTCTGTGGTACATCTCTAGACCAGCAGGGCAGCCTCTGCACCAACCTCGACTCCTGTGTCTCCGCCTGCTATGTTGCTATGTGCCAGTTTGCACACACCTTCAGTGCCTCTTACCCAGTGGTGGCAGCAGGTCTGATGCCTCCTATTTTCAATGGCAGAGTGGTTCACGTGTTTTGTTTTTTTTTAATTTCAATGTTATTGTTAATCCTCTCTCACCCAAGGACATTTTTTAGATGGATTTTTAGAGTGGGAGAGGGAGACAGAAAAACATTGAGGTGAGATAGACACATCAATTGGTTGCCTCCTCCATGCACCCTGACCAGGGCTGGGAATTGAGCCTGCAAGAGGTATGTGCCCTTGACTGTAATCAAACCCCGGATCCTTCAGTCCAAGGGCTGACCTCTACCCACTGAGCCTAGGGCTGGTTTACATATTTTTAATATTAAAAGTTTTGGGGGGAGAACATTCCCTAAATGTTCACTAAGAAGGGATAGGGCCTGATAAGCAGGAAAGTTAACCTCTTCCCTCTGCTTTGCTGATAAGCTGACAACTACACTTGCCCTGGTATCAAAAGCAGGACCTTAAGTCAGGACGCTAGATAGGAAAGAAAGGTAAAGGCTTTGAGAGAGAGAGGGCTGGCGCCACTAAAAGCCATTGATGACTGGGCCCTTGCTATGGAAGGTAGGTGATGCTACCCCATACATATGAAGATGAGCTTCAGGCAGTCTGTCACTTGCCCAAGGTCACATAGCGAACAGATCTAGGATTCAAAGACAGTATGTACAGCTCTCGTTCTCAACCAATACCCTATATTGCTATATACTCAAGGGAATAATAACCTCTGATGTAGCTTAGATTTTGGGTTAAAGAGCACAGCTTCCTTGAAGGGCAGGATTGACCTCAATGACTACATGAATAGACTTTAAACAGTGTCTTCTGGGGCCAAGGAAATCTAGAAGTAAACAGGTGAATGCAAAGTGACGACAGGATAGCCTATCGTCCACAATTAGAGAGGGTCCTTTTCACCTATGGCTAGGGACCAGGGTCAGAGGCAAGAGGACGTGAGGAGCCACAGAAGGGAACTGTAAAGAGGTTTAATCCAGAGTGGGGAGGGGAGAGTGGTTAGTGGTGGGAACAGAACCTAAGAGATCAGCAGGATACATGCACAAGAGGCAGAGAAACTCAGGTGGCCAGAAATATCTCAGGTTGAGTTCTGAATTAACTGAGTCCCAGCAGCTCTTCCAAGTAGGATGGCAGGGCAGCTCCAGAGGCCAGTCTTCTGAGGAAGAGGGACTGTAAACCACCAAGTCCAATCCACCTGCACCCTAGGGTGAACCCGGGCCAAAAACCAAAATAACTTTCAAAGATTTATTTGGCTAACCAAAAGGCTTTCTTTTTGAAGTCCATTGCCTGGCCGACTGTCCCTTCCCAGGAGTGATTAACAAAACCCTTAAACATGGAGGAAGAGTGTTTGTTTTGGAACTGGGAGAGAAGTCAAGAGGAGAAATTCGTGCCTTTTACTACTCCCCAATCCCTAGTTCTCTTTCAAGCATATCAGCTTAAATATATTACTTCCTGCAGGAAGCCTACTGAGCTTGTCAGGTGCTTCTCCTCTGTGCACCTGTAATGCTAAGTGCCTGCTTGATGCCCCCACTGAACTGCAAGCACAGGGTCTGAAACAAAAATGCTCCAGGGGGCTCCACAAAGGGTAACAATATATTAAGACCCCGGTCTTGTATTTTTCTCATTTCTCTTCTGAATGCCCCTCTGTCCTGGAACAATCCAACTTAAGTACATCGAGGGGTATGGGATAAAAATGAATGAAGGGGACCCAATTTGACTGCCAAGGTGTCTCGCAGTGTGAGGTTGGCAACAGCTTCACCAAGTGAATGGGGAACTCATTCAGTGTAAAGAGCACTCTTCCTGGCAGCTTCCCATCCTGTCCCCAGGCTGGTGTAGAGCAGGAAAGCCTGGCTGACCAGGCAGAAGAAATCAGACCCGTTCCTTTTTCCCCTCCCCCTGGGGCAGGTTTAGGTAACAAGGCTCTTCTATGTGACCCCAGCTCAACATGGGTTTCTCCAGGGTAATTTCCATATTCTTCCCTATGCTTTAAGGAAGGAATCACTGAAATCGAATTCCTGAAAAAGTCACATGATATAACCACCACAACCATTACCCTTCCCTATCACACATACCATTATAGTGGAGGAAACAGGCTCAGAGAGGTTAAGTCAAACCCAGCTGGCAAGTTAGCAAAGCCAGAAATCTGAACGAAAGACATCGGATTCCAAAATCCATGATTTTAAACACTGTTAGAATGTTTCTCACTGAAGTTAAAGGACACATTCTGTTACTCGAAGACCAGATTTTAGGTGGGGAAGAAGGTGAGACCCATAGTCAGCTATTATACTTAAACACTTGGAGGAGTGGACAGTGTGGGTAAAAGCTGACCACTGGGTCCCTGTTGCCTGCTGCCCAGCTTCCAGGGCCTTTCTCACCCAAGATCTCTGCTCCGGACACAGGACTACTCAATATGCTGTTTCCCTCCAGAAAATATTGAAAGGTAAGCTAAACTTGGTGACATGGGGCATCGCTAAAAACACCTCTGAGAGAGAAAAAAATAAACAATACCTGAGAGCCCTGGCTGGTGTTTAGAGCATTGACCCATGCACTTAAGGGTCATGGGTTCAATTCCCAGTCAAAGGCACATACCTGGGTTGATCCTCAGCTTGTTGGGGTGCAGGAGATAACCAATCACTCTCTCTCTCTCAAATTGATGGATGTCTTGTCTGTCTCTCTCCCCTCCCTCCCTCCTACTCTATCTAAAAATCAATAGAAAATAATATCCTTGAGTGAGGATTAACAAAAAAAAAAATAAGAATTTTTTAAAAACATACCCGAGAAGTGCCCCATCCCTGAAATGCTTGACCTTAAGGCACAGATGCATTTAATGGAAAAACAAATTGGTTCTTCCTCTCTCCCTGACTTGCCAGGCCTCACTACTGGGGAGTCTCCTATCCAATACCCTCATTGGTTCTCCACTGCTCACAACTCTTTAGGCACCCTCTCTCACCCATCGCTGGAGGCCTCAGTGACCATTAGCCCCTGGACTTCAGGGCGGCCAACATCTGAAGCTTCATCTCCCAGAAATGCACCCAACGTTTTCAGCAGGACTCTGCTGAGGATCTCAGCACCTGTGAGGATTAAACAGCGCTGGCTGAAGACTAGCAGAAAGAAAAGCTAGAGTTAGAAACGCTAAACCAGAAGGTACAGAATGGAAAAAACGGCAATAAGACAGAGCACACAGAGAACAGATGGACTAACCTTGGATAAACAAACAGAACTATCACAGGTCAGAAAAATACGAAGATCCAAACTGGCATTCTCCACTCCAAAACTGAGCCTTTTAGTTAATCTTATTACGTGCTCACACATCTGGGCAGGGGCCTCAGAGCCTTCCATGTAACTAAGCTTACTTAGTGTGGGGGGAATCAATATTGTTGGGAGGCCCAGAACCCCTTTGTGGGGAGTCCAGGTGCTTGGAGAAGCCTGGAGGAAGAGCTCTGCTTTCTGCTGATCTCCCTCTCTCAACAGCCTCTATCTAATCTTGTCCTCACAGAATGCACAATCCATGCTCTCGTAACTTCTGGTGGTTTCTTCTCCAACTAGGCAGAAGCTCCTAGAGCAGCGGTTCTCAACCTGTGGGTCTCAACCCCTTTGGGGGTCACCTAAGACATTCTGCATATCAGATATTTACATTACGATTCATTAACAGTAGCACAATGACAGTTATGAAGTAGCAACGAAAATAATTTTATGGTTGGGGGTCACCACAACATGAGGAGCTGTGTTAAAGGGTCGCAGCATTAGGAAGGTTGAGAACCACTGTCCTAGAGGATAAAGACCCGGTTTCCTCCGCTCTGCAGGGCTGAATGTAATAATTACTTGCCACGGGTTGGGCACTTGGAGAGCTGATTACAAAAACATTCTTCACAAATAAGCACATATCAAAAATACCCGTTATTCTTTGCCCTATGGTGCACGTGACACCCATCTCTCCGTGCTGGCTTGTGCCTGTACATGTGTTCCTGTGTCCACCCCAAGGTGAGGACTGGGCCCATCTCATCTGTCTTAAGAAATATCACCTCAGCTTTCTTGTGGGAACAACAAAGGGGTGTATCTCTGGGGGGCAGAAGGAGGGTCTCCCCACACTGGCTGGCCCACTGATAAGGATTCTTCCCCTCTCTGTCTCCTAACAGATTCAGATTAATGATGGCTCATTCCTAATTGTCAAATTTCTTTTCCTTCATCCTGTGTCTAATCACCAGTGACAGAAACCATTACGCAAATGAGCGCAGACGACGTCCCCCAACTGTTCGCGTTGGTAAAAACCTTGTAATTTAGAGCTCTGATTTGTAGGGGAAGCTGGTCTCCCCCAGGCATCCTGGGCATCTGCTCAACTTATGCCCACAACAGCCCCTCCTCCATCCCCCAAACTCCAACCCCCCAACAAGTATCTGACTTCACAAGAGAGTAGTTTCCTCTGTACCTACTGATGTAAAAATGGGAGCCTGCAACATGGCTGACCTCCATACAGACACAAAGCCCCACCTTCCCATGGTGTCTGCCTCCACATTAGGGGCAACACAGCACAAATGATTGCTCTGTCCCAAGTAGAATTTGAGCCCAAATGGTTCTAACCTAGGCAAGTAAAGGCAAGAGGCTCAACCTCCTCCTTGGGGGAGAAGGAGACAGCAGAACATGAATTCAGGTTCTTAGTGAGCACCTACAGCCAGGTCTTCAATTCCATCAATGCAGAAGCAAGCTGGGAGAAGTTACGGGACCTCCTCAAGGACACACTAGGAACACAAAGGGGTCTAGAACTTGTCTCCCCGTAGCTCCTGGCAGCACTCTGAACTCATTATCCGGTTTCTGGCAGTTTTCCCCAGATGTCTTTAGCTGAAGCCCAGGAGAGCCGTCACCCACTGCTGTACCTTCTGCGCTCTCTTGGGCTAAACTTGCCAGCACCGGACAGTGCCCAGTGCAATATCTGAGGTAGCACGAGGGAGGAGGTGAAAGAATCAACATTGGTGGAAAAGGAGCGCAGGTTGGAATCCCGATTGCCACAAATCACTTAACCTCTCTAAGCCCATTTCTTTAGCTGTAAAATGAGAACATTTATCTTGCGGGATAGTGAAGAACGCAGGTAAAAGCATTAGGCACACAGGAGTGTCTGATAGTCAGGGGTCACTATTATATCATTCAAGGATCACAACCAATCCTGTGCAGGTCCCTGCCCCCCATTCCCTGTAGGTCAGCACAGCACCCAGCAAGACCAGCTTGAGTGGCACACACCTCTTTGTAGCACACCACCCACACCTTTGCAGGCTGATCCAGGAATGCAGCAGACTTGCTAATGAGAACAAAAACAATCTGCTCTCTTTCGAAGTATGGTTGTGATCAAGTTTATCCTCCGTTTGCCTTGGATTCTTTGTGTGCTCCTCTTTCCCAAAAAGAGATGGAGAGATGGAGATCACTGCAATCACATTTTCCAGCATTGGCTATATTTGAAAGAACTACACTTGAGAAGGTACCGTGTTTGCACGCACACACATTGCATCAGAGAACCCAGAATCGGGTACTAAAAATAAACACCCCTCCCTGAAATACATACACAGATGCACACATACAAACACACGCATCCTCAGTCCATCAGTGCACTGTAACTGTAAACTGAGCTTTGGGGATAAGAGCCATAGCTCAGACACTGGAAGTAAACCTTTGGTAGGAAAAAAGAAAAATATACATAAACCCAAATACTCCAACTCCTCTTTCCTTCCAGATAGAAGGGACATGAGATGGAAGTGGAGGTGACAAGACAGAGGGCCACCATTCTGCCCGATTCCACTGAATAGATGTGAACGATGGCCCTTCGAGTTGTGCAGTGCACAGCTGCCCAGTTGTAAGCTGCAGCCCTGAGGGGTTCCCCTAAGTAGCTGTGAAAAGGAAATCTGTGCTCCAGTTGCCCTGATTTTTGAGGGTGTTTGTGGGACATTACAGTGGGGTCTGGCAGAGGTGCTGGCTTTAAGAGACAAGGCTACATTTTTGTCCTTGCCATGAGGTGGATGACAGGTATTGAGTTAGCTGCTAAAGCTTGACCCCATTTTGTCTGAGTCAGGAAGCTCCACAGACAGAGCATGTCACCTGCCGAGGAGAAAGGGTCTAGCCAGTCAGCCTCGGGCAGGGTGCAGTGAGACCTGACCAACATCCAATGGCTGAAACGGAGTTTAAAATCTTTAGGTTAGGTCAGGCAGTATTGCCCTGGGGTTCCCACTGCAGTAGAGTTAAGCAGTAGAGAGACTTGGTAAGCAGAGAGGCAGGCCAGTGTGAAAACATGTGTGCACGTGCGCGCGCACACACACATACACACACCACACTGCACTGAGGTGTGCATCCATATAACCTACAGAAGCCAATGCTAGGAGGACTCCCTTGGTACTCAGCACAGGGAGTAAGAGCTGGTGCTGAAAGAGGAGCTGTATGTATCTGCAATTTGAAACTTATGCACAATCCTTGGTTCTTGTGTCCCAAGGCTCTTTTCTTTGTATGGCTTAAGCATGAAGGTCCAAGTTGGAACCTAATTCTCACTCATAGGAAGCTCTCCAGGCTCTCAAAGCAAGCCTCCTTCTCACTCTCCCCAGTGGAGTCCCAGAAGCCAGCCATTCCCACCCACCCTAGAACCTGATTCTGTAAAACCTGAAGGAAGCCGACTGACCTAAACATCGGGATGGCTCTGGCCCTGTAGCCCTGATGTAGTGGGCATCTCCTCTATCTCAGGCTGAGGCACGGAGGTTGCAGGAGATAGGTTGCAGGAGAGTGGGGTCCTGATCCAGAAGGGCGCAAGGAACAGACACACACATGGGTGTGCATGCAAACCCACGCATACACACATTCCAAGGTTGACGGACTGACACACAGAGACATGATGAAAACCAGAAGCTGGAACTCCACACACTGAATGCAGAACTTTAGGGGGGCAGGGAGAGAAGGTGCTGGGGCACAGAGGCAAGGGCATGAAGTCCCTCCAAATGGGAGTGGCTTGCCAACCACCCTGCCTTGTCCCAAACACCTGCCTCCAGGGCCATGGCAAGAGTCCAGTCCATTAAGTGCTTCGTGCAATACTAGTGCTTGGAGTCTCCTGTCCTCATCAATGAAGCGGTGTGGATGAGCTAGCAGGCACCTGGCAGGAGGCCTCAGCTCCTGGCAGGCTAGTTGTATCGGCCCTTGATCATTGTGTTCAACAAGGGCCCCACCTGCAAAAAGACATGAGGAGCCAGTTAGAACTGCCTGTTCCCAAACCCTGGAGCCGGACAGGGGTATGCCTAGAAACACTCAATGTCTAGCCAAAGGCAGGGAGAAGGCTTTCATTCAATCTTGTAAACCTCTAACCAACTCTCTTCCTGAAGGTCAACCCAGTGTTCGGAGGCATGGCACTCTTTGTGTTCACCGTGTACTATCTTCCTTCTCACAATAATCTGTATCTATAAGCAGCACCAAACTGACAGAAGGGAGGTCAGAGGACTAACAATCCTCAAATATCTAAGAGTGTTTGCATGCTTCTTAAACATGCCTTAAGAAAGTTACATGCCTTTATATACTGAAAAGACCACCTGCAATCAAGGGTAATGCCATCTCAAAACTCCACAGGTCCTTTGGATGCTGAGGATATCCACAGGATGGAGCAAGAGTGCTACAAATTATAAACCTCCCCCATTTGCCCGATGAGCCACTGGCACACCTATGTGGGAAGCAGGTCTCAACCTAGAAGAGCCTTGGCACAGCTGGGAGAGTGTGAGTAGATGCTTTACTGCTCGCTTCCTGTTCCAGAAGAATCCCCTCAGGGGTTCCCAGCTGGCACACAAGCCTCATGGGGAACATTACTACTAGCATGGAACAGATTATAATTGATCCACCAGTCAAGCCCAGCTCTCAGCAGAAAACAAGGCTTTTTTGAACATAAACCATAACCTCTATGGAGAGGATACCAGATACGAAACAGAGGAGCTATGGAGAATGTGACACCAATCCTGACTTGCCCTGATCACTGCCCACTGAACCATAGGAGTGACACGGTGGGGCAGCCACATACCTCTTGTGGGTTCCCCAAGGCCTCTCCAAGCATCTTCTCAATGTTTCTCATTATGGCCACTTTCTGATGGGCTTTGAGAGGATATTCAATTCTCTTAGGGGTGGGGGCCCCCTGCAAAGGAAGCAGCAGCTCAGGAAATGTCTTTAGCAGGAACCTTCAGTGTCACCCACTATTCCTAGGCACCATATTCCCTTCTAAGAAATACAGTTCAAGCCCACTCCTCCTCATCTCCCCAAAGACCTGGAATCACAGAAATAGCCAACCTCTCCACCCTGTCCCCAATAGTGTATTACACCTACCTCACCCAGCCCCATCTAGGAGAAAAAACCCATATTCACCTTATACCAGAAGTTCACAGTGATGGTAATCCCCCCATTTAGTAATGATTCTATGTGGTGCCACCTGCAAGAAAATAAACAGGCTTCTGTTTTCCACCAATACTTTCCAGAGGGAGGGAGAACTAGGTAGAGTCCAGCTAAGAGAAATAAGGAAGACAGTCTCTTTATGCTCATTGTCTCAAATGCACCATGGGGCTAGAGACAGGGTTGTGATTTCCCCCAGGTTCAGTATGATCACATCTGGATATGCCAACCTTCCTGCAGATCACATAAGACCAATCCTGTCACAACTCAAGGGACACAGATAAGGCTTTTCAGGGAATGGGAAAGAAAGCTCCCAAGAAGTCCTCAGTCCTAGCCCCTTCCTCACCAGTACATTGGGATGTAAAGAACATCACCAGGACCAACCACTGTTTCGTAACCAACCACGTTCTGGAAATTGGGGAACCTCTCGTAGTCAGGATTGTCAAAGTCCACCTGAGAGGTTCAAGAGAAAGAAAAAAAAAAAGAAAAAAATCAGTCGATCCCCAAATTTTTATCATTAAGAAGTATGTGAAAGTTACTCTGGTAGTCTATAAAGATGCCTTAAAAAAAAAAAAA
>PVJN01012945.1:10000-49943 GCA_004026805.1 Lasiurus borealis | reverse complement strand
AGATAATAAGTTTTAGGGTCTTTTCCCTTAGATATTCACTGTATTTCCATAAAAGCAAGGCTGTTTTATGAAAAAAAATATGCATAATAAATCCAGTGATGTTGTTAAAGAATATAGGGTTTACCAGTTTTGACTGATATCAATATGGCAATGATACCTGACATAACATTGGTATCATATGTTATTACAAAATTCACTTCTATCATGACTTTGCATTTGAAGTAATGATTGTGTTGATGCTATGGATGTTTCTTAGAGTATTCTTATCCACATGCAAAGAAGAGAGAGAGAAAATGCTCATTCTTTTCTCATCTATCCCTGCTTTAAAAAAATATTAAATGTTAGTTGATCTTAGTGTAGTTCAGTTGATTTCTTAGCCATTGAAAAAATCCATAAGTCCTCATGTTGAGCCTGCTATGTAGAGTAGCCAGAATGAAAAGCAGCTTAATTTTAACAAAATATTTTGCTCTTGTGACTTCGGGCTTCGCCTCATGTTTAAAACTACAGTGAAATCTCTCTGTGACTGGCAGTTTAATAGAGCTGCATGTTCTTCTGACCATTCAGTGAGGTAGCTTTGGGCAATATCTTGTATCTGAATTGGATTTTGACTCCTCTCATTTCCTATATTTTAAGACCCGCTATCACAAATGTTTAAATTAGGGAAAATTTATCAAGCGGTTCTTATGAATTGAGGTAACAAACAGAAGTTTAATAAAATGGCTTAACCTGGTAGTAAAACTCTAAAAACTGCAAGTCACTGTAAAATCAAATCTGTATCATTTCAATAATTCATAATGATCACAAAATGAAGAATATAGGTAGGACGTCATGCGTTATATGAAATTCCCACTAAAAAGTCCACTTAATTTGAGAAAGTATGTCAGGATAATTCAACAACATTGACTGTATTATAAAGATACCCCTTGGCAATTGTGAAATGAATATGTTGTTTGGAATCTTCAGTAGCTTAAGTGGTTTTCATGTGATAATTCTTATTACTAAATCCACATTGCAGAGCTATAGTGGTTGACAATCAGAGAAACTTCATGTTCATTTTATGTGACATGATGGGACATACACTCTTAGGATACACAAAATGGATTAAAGGTGAGGATAGAGCAGGGGTATCAGTGAGAAGCCCATTTCAGTAGCCCAGGTTAAAAAGGAAATGGGCCTTCTTGGCTCTTGTTGGTGAGATGTGGGAAGAGGGGACATCTGAGAGAAAGAAAGCAGCAAGAAGTCTTTGTGACAGGCCAGGAGAAGAACACATAGGCATCTGTAAGGGAGGAATGTTTTCCAGTGGCATCCTGTCTCCGGAGGAATATAAAGAGGACAAATTAGGGCAGTAATATACTCTGTGTAGCAGCAAATATTCAGGTTACCCTGGGGAGAGACATGAAAAACCTCTGTTTGTGGGGACCGCAAGTCATTTCCATCTCCCTGGGCTGAGCGAAGGCCCCAGCTGTGTGATTTCTTAGCCAATTAAGGGAACTTGCACAGCAAATGCAGTGCATTTAATGCAAGGCCACAAATCTGGGGCAACTTTCCACTTTGAAGGTTTACTTGTTTCATCTATGATTTCCCTTTTACTCTTCTCACTTATGGTAGCATCAAGGCAGATTCTAAGGCAGCTTACCCCCCACCCCCCCTCTCGCCCTCACTTCTGCCTCCATCCTGCTTCCTGGGCCACTTGGGGGGTTCCCACTGAGGTTCTGCAGCCAGGGCACAGAGCTGGCCAGAAGAGGTGGGGCTGGATGAGGTGGTGTGGGCACCGTAATTAGACTTGTTAGTGGGCCACTTGTCCCATCAGGGAAGGAGCCTGGCCTGAGATTTGGAGTTTTTTATATGAAGAGAAGTTGATCATGAAAAACTGGACACATTATAAAAAGGTCCTGAAATTCTCTAAGAAATTGGTTCAAAGAGCCTTCCCCATTATTTTATTTCTAGTTTTTCCCAGTGACTTCTTGAGCTTCTTACCTGTCTCTCCTGCCATGCTTTACTCAAAGACTTCATTCTAGTTGTAATTTACCCAGATTATCCGACCTTCTAACTGTGAGTCTGACTTTGACTTTTGCCAGCATGAGATAGTTTGCCCTTCCACCAGAGTGGAGGAAGCAATCTCTCCGTCATTCTCTTTTCTCCTAAAAATAATAACATAAACTGATGAACAAAAATAGATCTAAAGACTTACAAGCACCGAACAGAGGGTAAAACCTCAGAGGGAAGGCAGGGGAGAGTGAGCAGATAGGAAGAGATCAACCAATGAACTTGTATGCATATATGCATAACCCAGGACCACAACCAGTAGGGTGAAAGCCTGGGGTCAGGAGTGGGGACGTGCAGGGAGAGGTCAATGGGGGGGAAAAGGAGACCAATGTTATACTTTCAACAATAAAGATTAAAAAAAATTAAAAATATAAAAAATACAAATAACAATAAGAGCAACAACAATAATATTAATACTGGTAAGAAGAATTGAAATAACTTTCCAAAACAAGATTAAAGAAGAAGAATAAGATAGGAAGGCTCTCTTCAGACCTAGGTAACAGTGGGAACAGGGATGTTATGGTCTAAGCCAGTTGTCCTGCGAGAGCATCTCTGAATATAATTGTGGTAAGCTTACAAATGCCCATCTCCCAGAGATATTTCCACCTCCTAATTCTTGAAACCTGTGTTACTTTATTTGGAAAAAAAATTTATTTGAAGACGTGATTAAGAATCTTGAGATGAGGAGCTCATCCTGGAATATCCAGGCATTGACTCTTGGATTTTTCCTTTTCCAAAATACCTTCTTCCCTATAAATTCAACCTTCCTCATCTGGATATGATCTTGAATGTATATCTGGTAGATGAGCTTCTGGAATAAGAAAATACAAAAAAGTGGGCTTGATAAGTATATCTAAATTCATAAGGAGACTGCCATGCCTTTTCTTTTTCTCCCCATCAACCATAAAAGGCTGACTTTCCATGGCTCTGGAATTAGATTAAATCAATAAAAAACACTGGTTGACTTAAGCCTTGAGCTGGAACCAACATCTTGGTAATGGAAGCCTGGGAAGACCCAGGGCCTTGGGTAATGGGGAAATTCCATGTCAAAACAGAATCAACCTGGGAACCTGGGGGTGGGGAGGACAATGGCTACAAATTGAAAACATTTAGCCACATTAATACAATCTAATCCAGACTGAGGAGCTTTGAATGCTCAAAGGAAGGCAGAAGGAAGGGGAAGAGGAGAATCATGAAGGAGACTGGGAGCTCTGCAGCCCAGGAGAAAGCCCTTTGGGTTTCTAAGAACATCTTTGCCCAGCAGCAAAGCCTGCAAAAAATTTCACCAGGTTTTGCTCAGCAGGCTTAGGGGCTCATTTAGAAACAGGAGGTATGGCAGCAAGGGAAATGCATTTGCAAACACACCAGATGCACAAAAGTGTGTGTGTGTGTGTTTCAGTCACAAAAGTCCAAATCAATGGTTTAGAATGGGTTTCATTTGGATAGACTTAGTGCCTTTTTCTACCTTAATTTTCCCATCTGCACAGTGAAAGGTGGGAATTAGAGAAATCTAATTATACAGCACTAGAGGATTTATAATGTTAGATCTGAAAGGGACATTCTAGATTACATTGCTCATTCTAGCTGTTTGACAAGTCTGAAGAGTGAGGCCCAGATTGTAGAAATGACCTGTCAATAGCCACACAGCAAGGTGTTGCTGAAGCTGGAATTAGAATCTAGAATCTGGGGCTTGGGTTCAAGTTCTCTGCAATTTTAAAAATGGATTTTTTAATAGAGGGGAATGACTTAAGGATGGATTTTAGGGTTTCTGTAATTCTGTGAATTTTGTATGCCAAAATTTTGTGAATGTCTATATCATTCATGTTTTTAAGAAAGAAAATATTTAATGTGATCTCCAGAAACAGCTAAAGACTTTTCAAAAAGCCATCCATCAATTAATTGAACAGATTGATTGTGCCTCTTTGATATGTCAGGCTCTTTTCCGGGCATTTGCACTGGGGCAGTAGACACAGCAGGCAGAAGTCCCTGTTCTCAAGGAGCTTATATTTTATAGGAAGGGTGATAGACAATTAACAAGTAAAATGTATTGTATGTAAGGTGGTGATAGGCGAATGGAGAGAAATAAAGCAGGGACAGGGAGTGCAGGGGACCACTTCTGCTTTACTTGAGTTGAAATTAGATTTTCCCCATGAGTGCCAAGACTCCTTGACCTGAAGATCAGGAGCATATTACAATAAAGCACACAGCAGGCTGTGCTATAGCTGTTTTATGAGGGTTCAGCTAGAGGTAGAGAGTGTCCTGAGAAAGTCCCTGATCCTCCTCCCTTGGTCATTTTTAGCAACACCCATGCTAGGAAAGTGAGCAGTTCATCCTCCTGAGCCATCTGAAGCTGGCTGCCAGGCTGTCATCACTCACAGGGTGCTGCATGCTGTCCACTCCCGAGACAGTGATGGTTTCTTGTCAGCATTATTTATGATTGATTGCATCACTGTATCCTGGGGAGAAGGAAAGCCAGGAAGGCAGAGAAGCAGCAACAGCAGTTTGTGGAGTTTTTTTTGGATGAATGAAGGATAACCTTTCAGTGGTCTGTGCTGCTACTTTTAAAAAGCATTTTGAGCTTGATTTAATTTTTACATGGTTCTCAAAAACATGTCAGGTATGGTTAATCTTACTTCAAAGGTTTGTCTTCCAATACACAGAGGGTTGTGGGGTCATATGGCAGGTCAGAAGCAGGGCCAAAGATTAAAGCCCAGATTCTCTTGTCTCCTTGTAGAAGCCCTTTCTCTTTCTCTTCCATCCAATTTTTTTTTTTTATATCCTCACCTAAGGACATCTTTCCATTGATTTTTAGAGAGAGTGGAAGAGAGAGGGGGAGAAACAAATATTGATGTGAGAGAAACACATGTATTGGTTGCTTCCTACATGCCCCCCAAACAGAGTCTGGGTGGGGGAGGAGTATGCAACGGAGGTATGTGCCCTTGACTGGAATCAAACCCGGGACCCTTCAGTCTGCAGGCTAATGCTCTATCCATTGAGCAAAACCAGCTAGGACCTCCATCCACATTCTTGATTTCATCCCTCTCTCCTTTCTTTCCCTTCTATTCCACATTCAACCCAGCAGCAAATCCTTCTTCTTGAAACTATATCTAGAATCTAACCTTTTTCACATCCCACCCTGTTGACACTGAATCAGTGCACCATTATCTCTTGCATGGATTATTGAGTAAACTGCCAACTGTGTGCCCCTGCTGTGTGCCCCACCCTCTGCCCCTAAATTCCAATTCATCCTTCACTCAGCAGCCCAGAAGCCAAGAGTAGTGATTCTAGAGTGACAGTAGAGGTTGGACATACAGCTGTAATGTGCCTATCTGACTCACTATAAGAGGCCCATATCCTAACTCGACCTTTGGCTTCCCAGCACCAAAATTATTTGTATGCACACCAGTGGTGGTTTTAGAACTGAAGAGTGGTTTTGAGTAACTGAACACAGTCATGGAAGAATACAGATGTATCTATTTGAGACATTCTGTTATTGCTGTATTGTGTTCTTGAGGGCACTGAGGAGGTATTGAAAGTTTTGAATAGGAGATTGACTCATACTTTTGGCTCATCACTCTAATGCTATGTAGAGAGTAAATTGGAGCAGAGCAAGAATAGGATCTGGAACGTCTTTGAAGAGACTATTGTAGTGGTTTAGGGAGGAGATGATGGTGTGGGTTAGGTGAAGTGGAGTAGCAGGGGAGGTAGAGAGAAGTGACATAATTGAGATATAGTTTGGAGACAAAATCTAAAAAATTTACAAATAAATTGGATGTAGGTGTTCAAGGGAAAAAGAGAATGGTTCACCAATTAATGACTTAAAGAGATGGGGAAGACTCGGGAGGGACTGGATGGTGATGGAAGCTGGGGTCATAAATCCTGCTTTGGGCTGGTTATGTGTGAAGAGTCTATGCATAAGACACCAAAGTAGGCCTAGAGCTGGAGTTGGAGTTTAAATATTGTCATCTTATAGTGGTACTTAAAGCCATAGTATTGTTGGAGATCATTCTGGGAACGAGAACATAGATAAAAAAGACTTAGAACTAGGCCATCAACACTGATAGGATAGGTAAAGAAGAAGGGTTCTTACACAGTGGTGGTGATGGAATAATAATAGTATTGCTACAGCTGCTGCTGCCGGGAATGTTAATGGCAGCAGTAACCACATTTACTGAGTATATAACACATTCCAGCACCGCTCTGATTTGTTTCACTTAGTTCTCATATCAACTCTATGAGGCAGTTACAACTAACTGCTTATTTTTTTTTTAGCTTTATTGAGGTATAACTGACAAATAAACTTGCAAGATACTTAAAGTGTACAACATGATGATTTGATATAAGTATACAGAGAAGATCCCCCACCATTGAGTTAATTAGCACACCCATCACTTCACATATTTACCATTTTTCTTTTTTCTTTTTTGGTAAGAACATTTAAGTTTTACTCCCTTCCCTAGCAAATTTCAATTACCAATGCACAGTACAGTGCTATTAACTATGGTTACCATGTTATTCATTAGATCCTCAGAGCTTAGTCATCCTATTACTGAAAGTTGGCACATTTTTACAAACCTCCTATTTCCCCCATCCCCAGCCCCTGGTAACCACTTTTCTACTCTGTTTCTATGAGTTTGACTTTTAAAAATTTAAAATTCCACATGTAAATGATACAATGCAGTATTTGTCTTTCTCTGTGTGGATTATTGCTTTTAGCATAACACCCTCCAGTTTTATCCATGTTGTCACAGGTGACATGATTTCCTCCTTTTTAAAGGCGGAACAATATTCCATTATATGACCGAAACTTAAATTGTTTCCATACCTTGGCTCTTGTAAATAACACTGCTATGAACATCATTTTCTTTGAAATACTGTTTTTTTTTTCTTCAGATATAGTCTCATAAGTGGTACTGGATTATGTAGTTATTCTCTTTTTAATTTTCATACTGTTTTCCACAGTGGCTGCATTCATTTACATTCCTACAAGCAGTGCACAAGGGTTGCTTTTTTCCCACATTCTCATTAACTTTATTTTATAGACAAGGAAACAAAGTACATAAAGGTTAAATAACCTTCTCAAATATCACACAGCTAGGAAGTGAATGTGGTAGTAATAGAGCCCCAGTCTCTTGACTTGTTCCAGGACTCCTGTCATGTGATGGAAAGGACAGAAGGAAGCCATGCTGCTGTCCCCTGAAATCCTGAAGCCTGCTCCCAGGGACGGCTCACTGTGGGAGTTCATAATATTCAGATGTCAGTACATATATCATGGAAGGCCACATGGGTGGTGGAAATGTACTCACCTGGGAGGTGGTTTCCCATACACGACTGTGGTGACATTTATAGATGAGACACATTTTCTTAACAAATAAGAATCTAATGGATTAAGTCTCATCTAATTATGCCTTCTGCATCAAGCCACACTTCTCCCTGCCTGATGCTGCTGGCATAATTAAACTTAATGCACTTTTAATGATGTCTTCCTAACTCAAGCATTCACATGTGATTAGCATCAAACAGGGATGAACTGTCACAGGTCTAGGGGCTGGTCTCTAAACCTATAAGACTTAGGTTCAGATATAAATTAATCGTGAATCTCAAGCTTCACAAATCTTAGCTTGGGAGTAAAGGTGGCTTGTAATGCTGGTCACCCTAATTTGAGGCAGCAAAAATGGCATCCATTTCTAGTTAGTCTTAAACTTCAGGTTTCAAGTCTATGTCAGTTCTCTCATCAGAAATCTTCCATAACAGTAAACACTACCAAGAAATCTTCCATAACAGTAAACACTACCAGTATTTATTACTTAATGTATACCATGCTCTTATATTTGTTAGTTCATCTCATCAACCCTGGAAAATTGGTATATTGTCAGTTTTACTGATGAAGAAACTGACTCAGAACAAAAGATTTTCCCACTTCAAATGGTTGAAAAGTGGTGAAGGTCAGACTATACTTTATATAAAATTCTGTGTCTCAAATGCTTGCTGTTGCTGACAGAAGAAAGTATGAATTGAGGCAGAGATTCATAGCTCTCATGATCTTGTCTCAATTTAAACTTCTAGCCTTATCACTCCTCTCGCTGGATACAGACCCTAGATTTTTGCTCAGGCTTTTTCCTCTGCTGTTTTACCCTCTGCACTCTATCATCCATTCACAGCCCCAGTTTAGATCTTGCCTGTGCCAAGATTCCTTTCCCAATTCCTCATGTTTCCTTTCCTCTTGTTTTGAAAGCACTTTATTTCTATTGCTAATACAAGAAAGACTTTGATGTTCTATAGTTAAATTATTCATATATGTCTTTATTACCTAACTTGATTGTGGACTGCAGAGGATAAGGGATGTTTATTATGCTTCTATTCTCCCTTCTGTGCATTGATGTATAATTCTGTGCTTATTACACTGTTGACTCTAATGCAAGGATGATATTCAAAATACTGAACAACTAGTATGATATGTGCACCAACCCTTTAGACTAGACTCTAGCTATATTGATGTGTACATGTGGAATATCAACTCTATCCTAATATGTGTGAAGGAAATTGAAATGGCCAATGGAATTAGCTAAATATGTTCTAAATTGTGGTAAATGAATTTCTTGATAGCTCCCTTCTACTTCACCATATGGCCTCCAAAATGATCTACTACACCCCCTGTTCCAAGATTGTCTACTTTACAGGTATGTAACACACACACACACACACACACACACTTTCTTCTTATCTCCTCTCATCTTTCATTGGCTAGGCTTAGTCACATGGCCACATCTCTAACATATGCAAGGCATGTTGGGAAATGAAGTCTAGATATGTGTCTAGAATGAACAGAACAAGGATTTTGATGAGCAGCTTTTATTTTTTTAAAATTTTAAAGAATATATTTTATTGATTTTTTTACAGAGAGAAAGGAAGAGGGATAGAGAGTTAGAAACATCGATGAGAGAGAAAAATCAGTCATCCGCCTCCTGCACACCTTCTACCTGGGATGTACCTGCAATCAATGTACATGCCCTTGACCAGAATTGAATCTGGGACCTTTCAGTCTACAAGCTGAATGCTCTATCCACTAAGCCAAATCAGTTAGGGCTGGTGAGCAGCTTTTAATCTCTGACATTATTTTGAAATAAAAAATCTAGAAATAAATATTTTGCTTATTGAGATATCATAGTATAAAATATTTTGTTCTTTTCTAAAATATGGGAGACATTATTCTGAAAATTAGCCTCTTATTTTATACACTTTCATGTAGCTCATTTCCCTTTTATCTTTCTTATTAAATCTAAGAATTTAATAGGTGAAAAAAACCCTAAAATTTTATTGCCCTTAATTTATAGATGAGTCCCAAGGAGGTTTTCTCAGAATATTTCAATTTCTTGTTGAGTTGTCTGTCATCTCAGCCTCAATGAGGAAGGAACATCTAGTTAGAAAACACTGGGATTTGTGTTTGGTGTTAAGACATAAATTCAATAACTATTTACAATCACAGGCAATTGGCATTGGAAGGGGATGCAAACTGACCTTCACACCAGGAGTTTTCTCTGTAGCAACTTGAATAGTCTTCTAAGTTCTGTTTTTTGGGAACACTCAAAACAAGTCTGTTCCTTCTTTTATGTAAAAACTAGAGGCCTGATGCACAAAATTTGTGCAGGGGGCTCGGCCCTTGCAGCCACTAGGCTTGCCTCAGCCCTTGCATCCCTGGCTTCCTCCAGAAGGCCGGTTGTTCGGCTGTCTGGTCTAATTAGCATATTATGCTTTTATTATTTTAGATCCCTATGACAGTGGAGTGGTTCTCAGGCAGTGTACTATGGAGTTCTAGGGCTCCAGAAAAAGGTCTCTGCTTTCATCATCTTGGCCCAGGAGGAGGGCTGAGCTAGGGTCATATTATGACTTCTGCGGTTCTCTTCCTCCATGAAACATGTAAAAAATTGTATTTTATGACTGGATTGATGTACAGATGAATATATTAATGTTATATATTACAACATTTTACTTGACTGAAAGTTCATTTTTAAACTTCTTATTTTATAAGAAATTAAACACATTTCTGTGGGCTACTAAAAATATTGTGGACCCTGGGCACTGCATCCACTGTGCCTAATGAATAAGGGGGCCTGACTGGGCTGAATTTCCCACTGTCCCTATCAGAGATGTTAAAAATGGAAAATGTGTGTTTTAGAATTGACAGGATATGATAACTTCAAATCATAGATAAGAAAACTTAGGGTGTGAGAGAGTGTTTAGTAGGCAAGGATATTTGGTAGGCAAATGACAAAGCCTGGGTCACTCTTTTGATATGTTAAGACTTTTCCATTAATTAATTTACTCACATATTCCATAATTAATGACACCTATGCTATGTCTGACACACTGCAATACAGAATCTAAAACCCTACTTGGTCCTTAGGGGTTAGGCAAGATTTATGTTCATTTCACAGACATTCCAACTTGGTCTTAGAAAGCTGGGCATGGGATTTTTCCATACTCCTCTTGCTACAGAACATAAGAATTGCAAGTTTTGTTATGCCACTTCCTGGTCCCAGTACCTCCTTGAGCATAGCTTAATGAACCCTTTTTATTTTATTATAATTATTTTTAATCTATGTGATAAAGAAACATCAATCAGCTACCTCTAATTTGTGCCATGACTGGGGAAGGATCAAACCACAACCTAGATATGTGTCCTGACTGTAACCAAGGTAGCAACCTTTTGGAGTGCAGGATGACACTGCAAACTACTCAGCCACCAGGCCAGGACAACAATTTTTATTTTTTTCAATATCTTGAATATCATGTCCAGGTCCAATAATTGTCTCACCTAATCAATAAAATGAAATAGAGAAGGCATCAAGCATAATCATTACCATGTGTTCACTTTAAAATAACTCCCACGGTAGGGTGGTGTATATGTACCATGCCACTAGTACTGTTAGTCACACTTTATAGGTGGAGAAATTAAGGCTCGGTGAGGCCTCAAGATTTGAGCCCAGCCAGTCTGACTTCAATTCTCCCACTCTTAACCGGTAAACTAATTTCTCTTCTCTTTTTGGCTCCCCTCTATTACTTTCCTTTTGAAATAGTTTTCCTTCTTTTTGTTTTGACTCCCATCATCAAAGGCATAGGAGATTATTCAGCTCTTGAATCAAGTTCTGTATATTAGTCAGTGCTTGGTTACCAGGAAGCTTGAGAATTTAACTTACTACTCAAATCAACTGATTCTTAGTTGAAGAGAGCAAAGTGCATTTGTCCCCTGGCTCCTGTGTGGTCAACTGCCAGAGCCCATTCAGCCATCCTAGTGCACCCAGGGCCTCCCTGTATTAACGGGTAGAACAAAAATGAATCCCTTTCCTTGAAACCTCTGTGGTTGGTGATATTTTTAAAATTACAATTGTAAAGAAAATTTTTTATTTATAAATTTAAGCTAATTTTCAAGGTAGTTAAGTGTTATTGTGAAGCAACAGATACATAAATACATGTATTTATTTATAAGCACATGCAAAAAGGCCTGTCCTTATAAAAACTGGAAAGATTCACTTAAAAGAAGAAACAGTGGTCTTTCCTGGAGAAGGGAGTGGGAAATGGGGAACTCTATTCTTTATAAGACTTATTTCTATACAGTTCTTATTTTTTCCAATAGAAAATTGATTGTTTAATTAAAGAAATTAAACACCAAGAAATATTGTATTACAAAGAAGTGGATATGGTCTTGGGTAAAATCCCGTGGCCTCTGAGGGTTCTGGTTTTCTCATTTACAAAATGAGGAATTAAATGATTTCTAATGGCCCTGCCCAAAGCACAGATATTCTCCAATTCTTTGTGTTCTACCTTATCAAGTATAGCCTGTGTCAACCAGCAGATCACTGGCAAGGGCAGGAGACCACTATAATTGCCTTCTCAAGAGTAAGTAAAGTTACGGGCTCATTTTATCTGCTCCCAGAAGTGATGCAAGTTGCATCGGATCATTCATTTCACAGATACTTACGGAGGACATACTATGGGCTAGAGAGGATTCTAGGTGCAGAGAGCAGTGCAATGAACAAGAGTGTCAAGGCCCTTGCACTTGCCAGAAACAAGACCGAAAATAGATAAAAACACTGTAGTCATCACAGGTCAGAATAACTGGCATGAAGGGACTAAAGCTATATGCAGAGAGGGTACTCAGGTAGCCTTTCTGAAGAGTAGACATTGAAGCTGACACCTGGAAGATGAGAATGAGCAGGTGTGCAAATAACTAGGGAAGGGCATTCTGAGAGGAGGGACAATTATAAAGGTTTGATGGTCGGAAGGATTTAGTGCATTGGGAGAGAGAGGAGGCTGGTGAGGCTGGAGCTTAGCCAGTGAAGGGTAGATGAGGTGAATGAGTCAGGGAAGTAGGCGTGGCCAGGTCCTACAGAGCAACCATCTTGTGGGTCTGGAACTTCGGTTTTACTCTAAGAACAGTGTCTTAGTGAAAGATTTTTAGCAGGAGAGTGATGTGCTCTGATGAAGCTGTCTTCATGGGATGGGAAGAAGATAAAGGACTCCCAATATATTTAAAGAAGAACTTCAATGGAGTAGATGAGAATAGGTATGATGTTAATGAACTAAGAAGTCAAAATTGACGAGGCAAGGATGGGGCTAAGATAAAAATGTTAATTTCGTTTAAGCATAGAGTCCCTGCTCCTTGCTTAGAGTTGAAGAGAGGGGAAGTTAAAGATATAATCCTGACCTCAAGGAATTTAAGGACATTTTCTGGAATATACAAAAAAGGCTACTGTGCCATTAAAAATTGCCTGCAAATTCTTTGACACACATTGAGGTGTGGCATCTGTGTTCCTCTTCCCTCTGGACTCTGGGTTAGCTTGTTAAGCGCTTTAACTGACAGAGAATGATGGGAGTGATGCCACGTGATTTCTGAGGGAGGGTTATAAAAGGAAATGCTTTTATAACACTTGTGTTTGGAGCCTGAACCCCTATGACTACCTGGGAACCAGCATGCTATGAGGAAGCCCAAACCATGTGGAGAGGCCATGTATAGGCTCTCTAAGACCTAATGCAGTTGTCAGATATGAGGTTAAAGGAACCTCTACATGATTCCAGCGCTTTCCCTGAGAGCCTTCCCACTGGAGGTTCTAAACATCCCGAAGCAGAGAAAAGCTGTCCCTGCTGTATCCTTTCAATTCCTGATCCACAGAATCTGTTTTTACTCACTAAGTTTTAATACAGTTTGTTACACAGCAATAAAACCAGAGCAGCCAAATACATTCTGAAAAGCTACACACTGTATGATTCTAACTACATAACATTCTAGAAAAGGCAAAACTGTGAAGATAATATAAAAGTTTTAGTGGTTGCAAGGGTAGTGATGGGGTTGGGGATGGGGGAGGGAGGGAAGAATGAATAGGCAGGGCACAGAAATTATTTAGGGCAGTGAAGCTATTCAGTATGATACTATAATTAATGGAGGATACATGTCATTGTACCATTTTTCCAAACTCATAGAATATACACCAAGTGTGAACCCTAAGGGAAACTATGGACTTGTGCTGATTGTGACATGTCAATGTAGATTCATTCATCTATTGTAAAAAATGTACCACTCTGGTAAGAAATGTTGAGAATGGGGAATCTAGGGGGTATATAAGAAACCTCTGTATCTTCTCTTCAATTTTACTAGGAGCCTAAAAATACTCTAAAAAAATAAAGTCTTTAAAAAATACAAAAACAGAGCAGCAGTCTAGGTTGCTAAATCCCTGGATTAGAATATTTAGAGATCTGAATTTGTCCTACCTTTAGCATAAAATTCACTTTACCATTTGGATATTGCTATTAACTTTTTTGATGTTAGTCCGAGGGACTCAGGAGGAGAGAGAACAGTTTCTGCACTCTGAACTCTAATTCCCATATTGCTGATGGCCTCCATGGGGCACTCTGCCCTTGCAGAAGCAGCCTGGGTAATGCAGTCAAACTGCCTTGATTGTTAGAGGAAGGGTGTTGATTCTCCACTTTCCTTTCTTTTCCTCATTGCCCTCAAGGAATTTGGGCCTTGGGGAGAAATGTCAGGGAAGGCTATAGCAGTTCTAGACTCTGTCACCAACTTGAGAGGTTAACTAACTGCCCACTGTTCTCCAACTGCCAGGATTTGAACACAAGATGCCATATTCTCCATTTTTATCTACCATGCTGTCCTGTGGTCTGCTCATTCCAAACGTGAAGACCATTTCTAGAGCTTATGTTTTGTGATTTTGAGATTTTGTGGAATCCTCATCTTCAAAACTGAGCCCATCAATGGCCTTGGAGAAGAGCTAGGACTCATCAGAGTGGGATGTCAGGCCTTTATACTTTCATTATCACCAATTCCTAGCCCCTTAAAGCAAACAAAACAAAACAAAACAAAACAAAACAAAACAAAACAAAACAAAACAAAACACCCCATGTGGACAATGTGCAGAAGTAGGGCTTCCTCAACGCTTGGGTGTCCTGGCTGAGCTCTAGCCCCTGAGAACAACAGTAACAGAGGCTCCCTGTGATCGATCACCTGCTTCCCTCCTTCCCCATTTTCTAGACCACTTTCTGCTTGAGGACAGCAACCCTTTCTCAAAGACTCCTGAATGGGCAGAGCAGGATTATGGCCTGTGACTCTGGGAAACATATTTAGCATCATAGTTAGACAGTTAGGCTCTGGAGTCTCAAACACTTGGAATCTAGTTTTGACTCTGCCATTTTTAATTTTGGGCAAGGTACTTATTTTCTCTTGGTGCAGTTTCCTCATTTATAATAGGATAATCCCAGTCTCTGTAGAGCACAGGGTTCTTGTGAGGATTAAGTGTTATAACAATGCAAAATACTTAACACTGTGCTCATTGAACAGGAGCTGTATCTTCTTTCTCATCTTGAAGTTGAGGGAGTTGGTGATATTGGGATGTCTGGGGTTGTACCTTTGGGACAAAGTGATAAGCTGGGTTGTCACTAGGATGCAGAGAAGGAACGCAAAGCATGGATGTAATGATAATAGTAATGCTCCCTTACAGCTAGTCTAGCACATTTGACCAGTTTAGAACATGCACACAATATACACACACACATATATATATAGCCTTAGTTGATCCTTGATATGACCCTGGGGAGTAAGGAAACCATATCACATGATGTATTATGGAAGACTGTGGAGAGGGGTACAGAATAAAAGGAAGTAAGAATTACCTTTGATCTCTGTGAAGCGGAGTGAGGGTTTAGGGGGAGCACGCGAGGGAGAGGGGGAGTGGGGAGGATACACTTGAAAGTACAAAACAAGAACCAATGCCTAGCAACATGTCTGTAGTTCATATGCTGCATTTAAAAAAATGTTTTTATTGATTTTTAGGGAGGAAGAGAGAAGGATAGAGAAAATCATAGATGAGAGAGAGACATCATCAATGGGCTGCCTCCTGCACGCACCCCACTGGGGACTGAGCCCACAATCCAGGCATGTGCCCTGACTGGGAATTGAACCCACCATCTCTTGGTTCCTGGGTCAGATGCTCAACCACTGAACCATGCCAGCTGAGTCATATGCTGTATTTTTAAAAAAATCCTCACCAAAGGATATGTTTTTTTTTTTTAAAAAAATGATTTTTAGAAAGAGAATAAGAAAGAAAGAGAGAAACATTGATCTGTTTTTGCCTCCTGAGTGCTCTCCAGACTGGGGATGGAACCTGCAACTTAGGTCTGTGCCTTGACTTTTGATATATAGGATGATGATCCAACCAACTGAGCCATTCTGCCAGGGCCATATGCTTTATTTTTAAGGTCAGATCAGGCTGAATGTGGACACAGCTACCTGGAGGAGGTGGTGAGTACCCACATTTATGGAACTATGCAAGCAAGAGGCATGTGTCAGATGATAATCATCATCCCTTCCAGCCTTCAAGCTGTCTTAACTGTGAGAGTCTAGGACCCTGCGAAATTGTACATGACTAACTCAACAGGTAGCAAATGATAAACCAAAGTTTCTTGGACAGCTGTGACTTCTCTTCTCCTTTTCCTCCCTGGCACAGGCATGGCTTCACCTTCATAATCAGATTAGAACAGCAAGCATTTCCCATCTGTGAGGTTGACGCAGGGAGTCTGGTCTGCCTGCAATCTTCCAACTTGAATTCCACATATGCTTCTTGCCATTATTGATCCGGCTGTATTGGACTGAAGGAGGGGTGGGCAGAAATGGCTCATTATGGGAAGTGTGGGCTCTGGCAGAACACAGGCAGTGGGGAATGAGCAAGTGGTAGGACAGATGAAAAAAGAGCAAATGGAATCGCAACTGCAGGTAGGCTGATGGAGCTTTGGAGGCCCCGGATAGGGGCAGGGAAGCCAAGTTGAAAGGAAATATCACTGAGGATACTTGTCTTGAGGGTTCCAGGGAGCAAGAGCTTCTGCAGATTTAATCATTTAATGAGTCTCAGTTTTATGTGGCAAGAAGACAGGAAGAGCTGCATGTAAAGAATTTGAAAGCATAATCCTTCTGAGATATAGTCCTGGAATTGAGTATTATTAACTAATTAATTATGTAATCCATTAATTCATTAATTGGTTGAGTGCTTGACATATGCTAGGCTTGGTGAGATAATTGAGTGGGAAGATTTCTGGGGCTGTAGTTAAAAGTCCTAGGTTGGCCTTGGGGGCAACCTATTAAATCCTTCTAAGTCTCTGTTTATTCATGTGTAAAATGGGGTACCAGTGCATACCCAGTGCCCCTTTCGTATTGTGAGGCTAGAATGAGGCCACTTGTGTGGCAAACATTTTGCAAACTGGCCCTGTAGCAACTCTTTCTTTGGTGGGTATGGGAGAAAAAAGAGGGTGGTAAGGAACCCAATTTTCATTCCAAATCCATATCTCTAAAAAATAAACTAGGAGCTAGTTTACAAGGTCTTGATTCTGGATTCTTAATTCTGGGTTCTTAAGATTTAGTGTTTATCTTTCTTCTAGACTGGGATACAGGGTCGGTTGGAGTCAGACAACTCTGCAATGCAAACCTAGCTCCACCAACTGGCAGTTCTGTGATGGGCATGTTGTCTAACTTCTCAGAACATCTCAAGTGAAAACAAAGATGATAATGCCTGCCTTTTAGATTATTTTTTATGAGCATGGAAAGAGAGAGTATATGAATGCTTTTAGGTCTAGTGACTGAGTTATAGAAAGTTGTATGTGCCTGACAGAGACCTCTTGGTGTGCTATAAGGTGAATAATCTGAAACTCTCCCCATTGATAGTCTTTACATGTTTTCATCATTACATGGTGAGCAGAGGGCATGCCGTTAGGATAAATGGCAACACCACCTGTGTTTGCATGTCTCATGAGGAACTCAAATGCTCTTGGCTACCTCCTTGAAGACATGCACTGCAACTATCTAGAGAGCTCTCTTTGAGGCATTCTGGTGAGTAGAATTTTCCCCACATCCTTAAAATTCTAGTGATGGCAAGAAAAACATCTGACCTGTCAGACCACCTTTTAATTAGGCTCTACCTGCAAAATATATTATTAGTTCCTTCTTCTCACTCTTTTGTGTAGGGCCAGGCCTTGGCCAGTTACATCCTCAAGTTAGTGGACATATGCTTTTCTTTTTCCCCTCCTCCTAAGAGGTATCACATGACCAGCAACTGTCTGGGGTTCTCATTTGATAGAGTACTAAGATCATGAGTGAGAAGGTTCATATTCTAGGCCCTACTTTTGCTTATATGATATTGAGCAAGTCTGTTGATCTTCCTAAACCCTAGGTTTTAATTTATAAAATGTGAGTGATTATCTCTACTTTGTCTACCATTCAGGACATTGCTGTGGATCAAGACAGGCCATAGTTATGAAAGACCATTGCAGCTGCAGAATTCAGTGGCAGTGTGAAAGATTATTATTCCAGAGCAGCCATCACTCTAAATAAAAGCATTCAAAACAGTGCGGGGATTTTGTGTAGGAGCCAACAGGGTGAGAATAGACTTTTCAGGGACTTCCGAAAGCACCAAACTGCTGCTTGGCCTCCTTGGCCTGTTTATCAGTATGGCTTGCTTCTATCAATTGTCTTTATAGAAGCTCATTTCCCTGTGCAATCTCCCTCAGATCCTCATGGAATTTATGCATTTAGTATGTTTTTTTTCCTACCCAAGACAATACATTTAATGCAAAGTTATAGCCAACGACAGGCATCCAATCTCTGCTGCAGGACAAAAGTAAAGATGAACAATAAAGGCTTCCTTTCTCTTCCTGAAATGATGTAAAGAAAGAGAGAAAGTAGAGAGAGAAAATGGAGAGAGCCTCTGGTAATAATACTCTTTTTCAAAGGATGAAGAAAATAAAATTTTATGGACAGAAATATACCCCTTTGAAGTGTTATTTATTACTCCCTTAATACAAAATCTTGTTCAGAGAGCTTTTGTTATTTATGAGTTAACACTTATAACCCCTCTCACCCACATCCCAAACAGGTTAATAAAAACATTCTTTTTCTTGACAGCAGAGGAGAAAATGGAGGCTGATAGATGTCAGAATGATGACATTGGTGCCTGAATACATGCAAATGGGTTTGAATATGAAACATTTGAATTGGGTTAAACCTGTTTGAGACCAGTGGCTAGACACAGAAACAACTGGTTAGAGCTCAATTACTGACCTTTATATTTTTCTTAATTATTATATGGTTCCTAGCTTGTCCCTGATTGATGAATCAGAATTCCTTTGGTCTTTTGAGATGGAAGTCCAATTCAAAGTAGCTTAGGCAAAAGAGGCAATTGATTAGCTCTTACCCCTGGAAGGTCTGGGTAAAGGCTAGCTTTTGGAATTGGGTCCAGGGACTCAAATGACATTTAGGATCCTTTCCCTTCATCATGTATCTTGATTTGGGTGAGTTGGCTTTATTCTCTTCTACTATAGACAAACTTTCTCTACATGATTCAAAAGATAGCCCTTGGATAATTTTAGCTTGGACTCAAAATGTAAGGCCCCTTTCTTATTCAAACTCCACATTTAACCCCCCCCCCCAGGGAAGAATTCTAATTGGCCAGACTTGGGTCATAAGATTAGTTCTAGACAATCATTGTGTCCAGGGTCAAAAAGGACTATAATTGCTTGGACTAGAGGTGTGGGGAAGGGCAGGGTATTAAGGTTGACAGCACAACTAGGACAAGATTACAGGTTAGTAGGGCAAGTTCCCCAAAGGAAGGGATGCCATGTTGTCAAAACCCAGAGATGTCTACTACTACTACTATAATGTTTTTTTCTAATGGTTTTCCAATGGCTTGGAAGTTTTTTTTTTTATAATATTGCTAAGTGGTTTCTATATAGTTCACTAATCTGATTACTCAATTAAATTAACAGTTTCTTTTCCCACCTTACTAAACAAATGAGTTTGTGTATAAAGACCTCTCTATTTAAAACAAAAAATCAAAATGATTTTTTTCCTGATGATGGCTTTGAGACAAGATAAAGAAAAGGACAATGAACTATTTTGTTTGTCTAAAATATCTACGTAATTAAGTTTTTTTAAAAATCATTTTCCCCCTGCAATTGCTTAGATAACATCCCCTTCAAATACTGGTACATCCAATATCAGGTTTTGTGCATAATGAATTTCCGCTATCTCTTTATGACACTTTTCAGGGATTTACATAAAACAAGGCTTCCTAATTATAAAATGATGACATTTGTCTTCAGTATTCTCTAATTTTCCCTTCTGAATTCTTTATCCCCATGTATGACTATATCACCCTTCAGATGCCTCTTTACTATTCCTGTCCAATGCTGTTATCAATAAAGCACCTTATAACAGGAATTTAAACTCAGTTTCACTTTGCCAGATTTTTTTTTTCTACCAAGAGCATTTACAAAGAAACTTAACAACTTTATGGAATCAAAGGCTTTGTCCTAGATAAGGAATTTTGGAGATATAGTACACATCAAGGGAATATTTTTGGTTGGGAGAATTTTTTCTTTTTCAATGATAGTTGACATACTATATCATGTTATATTAGTTTCAGGTGCATAACATAGTGATTAGGTGTTTATATAACTTAATGAAGTGATCACTCCAATATGTCTAGTACCCATCTGACATCATACATAATTATTACAATATTATTGACTATATTTCCTATGCTGTACTTTACATGATAGTAATGATTTTTATAACTGGCAATTGGTATTTCTTAACCCCTTTCCTTTTTGGTGGGTTGGGGGAAATTTTTATGCCAGGTCTGAAGTCCCATTATCTAGGCGTGTGAATATGTTTAGATTTGAGACTAGTCTTGATTACAGTTTTCAGCTACCTCAATCTAAAAATTCTTCTCCAGGTCATTGTCCAATTTATCTAAATACACTTTGACTAGCTTTTCAAGGCTAGGAAAAAAGCCAGATATTGAGTTTTAGGGTTAGATTTAGGAAGATCTCTGGACTGTGAGCCAGGAGAGCTAGCTTCTAACTAGTTTTAGTTTAACCAGAAATTTATGTAATCTTGAGAAATTCACTTATTCTCTATGGCCTCAAGTTCACTTACTTATAAAATATACTTGAGTAAAAATATTTGATGATTTCTAAGCTCTCTTCAACTCTTAAAATTTCTATTTTCATTTATTTATGTAAAACATTTATCCGGTGGAAATGCAACTATCTCTCCCCAATGATATGTGAGCATGAAATCAGACAATGCATATAAAATGCCCAGCCCGGAGCAGATGTTTAACAAATGCCAGTGGCAGTGCTTATTTTGGTAATGCTAATGATTTTTACACTACATAGTTTCTTAATTTGGTATTTATGAACTGATTTTATGTGCTGTTTTCTTTTTCGGTAACAGCAGCTTTACTGTGGCAATAGTCCAAACACACACACACACACACACACACACACACACACACTCCTTATGTACATCCAAGGATTCTTTATCATGTGATATATATATGATACTGTTGTCAACATTTTCTATTGGCCAAAGCCTACAGTCCTTCAGGAATGGAGGAGAATGCTTTACATAGTAGGGATGGTGAAAATGTTGTAAAGCAGCTCTCCTTTCTCATCTTGTGCTCATGACTTGATTTATGAACCCTTATGGTTCCCCTTTATTTGTAGAGCCCAGAATTCTTCTCCTCATGTGTCTCTGGTGGTACAACACCCATCGATATCCTTGGCTCTTTTTGTGGTGAGTTCTTTTATATTTAAGCAAGTACCATCTATAGGAGGCAGTCTGTGCCCATTTGGTAGTATCTTTCTGGGACTTTGTACTGGAAACTGTCATGAGGACAGATGGCTTCCTCTGATCTGTTATGGGAATTCCTTTGTTGTGGGAATATGCAAATTCTAGGCAGCTAAAGCTCTACTTCTACCTCTGAGACTCAGTTTGCTCAGATATAAAATTGAGATGGTATTTTATTTCCAGGGTTATTGCCATGAGGATTAGAGAGTGGTATATGAAGTGCCTATCATAGAGCTTGATACATAGTAGAGGCCTAAAATACTGGTTTCCTGCTAAATTCAATACATAATATCTGAATGAATTTCTTCCTCAGCACCCTCCTTAAAAAGCACCTCCAACTCCTATTTCACAATGGATCAATAGCTTCTCATGCCCAGCCCAGCCTTCTCTTCACTGATTTGGTTGACCAATATGGTCCAGTTACATCGGGTAATTGCTCTTTCCCAAATAGGCCCTGCCTATTCTGTCCTTCATGCCCTGAGTTATTCTCTTTCCCCTTCTCTGAATGCTTTTACTTCCCTGTAGTGTAATATTTACATAACCTCAAGACAACACACAAATGTCATCACCTTGTTCCCTTATTTCCCCAGGCAGAAATGACCTCCCCTCCTGTGGACACCTCTCTCATTCATCAAGTCATTCAACAAATATTGATTGAGGATCTATTATGCTTGAGCAGACAATGTCCCTAGTTTTGTAAATGTATATTCTAGATGGAAATATGGAGATAATAAGCAAATAAACAAGATATTATTAGGTGGTGATGAATAATGTGAGAAAGTGACTTCAGAGCTAATCTGGATAAGATGGAGAGGGAAGGCTGTTCTGGGCAGATAGCATATTGAGCTGAGACATAGTTGATAAGAAGCCAGTTTCACAAAAGTCTGGTTGAAGGAGTTTGAAGCAAAGGAGACAGCAGGTGCAAGGGCCTTGGGATGGAACTAAGTATGACATGTTTGAGGAACATGACAGAAGCTGGGTAGCTGGAAAAGAGTAATCAAGGGAGGAAGGGTGCTGAAATCTCCTTAGGAGGTGGGCAAAAAGGTGGTAAGGCAGTGACTTTGGAGAGAGACAGACTTGGATTTAATATCTAAGCCAAGTCATTGGTTAGCTGAATGACCTTGGTTTCTGAATCTCTCTGAACTTTCATTTCCTTGTATGTAAATGGGGGTAATAAATCCCCATCTCACAGTATTGTTTTGAGGGATAAATGAAAGGTATATGAAATCCTAGCATAGTGTCAAAGAAAAGTTAAAGGTGTCACCAGTGGGATTCACAGTGCCCATGAAAGAAGAAGCTGATAGGCAATGTTTTCTGATATACTGTTTAAAATGCAGGTGGTGGGATTTGGTGATTGTAATGGAAAAAGCCAAATAGTTTGGAAAATAACGGCTGTGTTGAAGGCTGACTCATTTCACAAAGTTGAACCTTCCGTTTCCTGAGGATGTACCTCTGATGATTGTATTTTATTTCTAATGTCTTGCGTTCCTGTCTTCCCCCAACAGAATGTTATTGCAAACATACCTAATTGGTAAAGGAGCATTCAGAGCCCAAGTTGGGGGCCGGTGTATTTTTTTTTTTAAATCAGATACCTATAAAGGCGTTTTCTCTCTTGGGACCATGGAGATTTGACTGTCATCAGGTATCCTGGTTTCTGGTGTTGGTAAAATACCACTAATAATAGTGCTTTGTGGTTTCCAATGATGTTATCATGAGCATTTTCTTTGGATGGCCCAATTTTAGTGGTTGTCAGTTCTGGCTGCACATTATAATAACATGATTGTTCAGAACAAATGAAGCAGCAATAAAACAACTATGCCTTCATTCAGGCAAACTGTATTTGGAGAAGGATCTTGAGGGTTGGTGATTTTGTTTAAAGTTCCCTAGGTGATTCTAGTGTGCAGTTAGGGAAGAGAATCACTGCCTATTCAGATGTCTCAATTCTTTGATAAGAAAAATGAGGCTCAGAGTATTTAATTTTCTTGCTCACAGTTGACATGACTAAGGAGAAGCCAGGTACTGTGTACCCTAATCTACTGGCCTTTCCATGGTACCACATTGCTTCTCTACTCACAAGGTGATCTTGGGGGAAGTAGCTCCTTATTCAGGAACCACTGTTTTCTTATCTGTAAAGTGGGATAACAGTGGACTTCCATAGACATTTTTTCTTAGAACATTAGCATTTGGTGAGAAAGGAACATGCCATCCTGTCTCTCAATTACGGTAAGTTGATTTTTGACATTATTTCAGTGAAAGATACCCATTTTCATTTCTGTAGGGCTTTGATGACTCCCTCTTAGTATATATCAGAGTGCTACTGATCAGATAACCTGAAAAAGGCTATAAAATATGCAAGATAAGGAAAAGTAGAGGATGTATGTGTCCACTTTCACACCGGCAGAGTCTGCTTGATAAGGGTTTGTCCCAACTCCAGGGTTAGTCTAATACTATTATGGGGAAACTTTGATTGTTAGAAACTCCATTTTATTTATTTATTTATTTATTTATTTATTTACTTACTTACTTACTTATTTAATTTGCTTTTATCTAAGAACTCCTTTCTTTAGCTGAGTGTAAATCCATTGGCCCATAACTCCTAGAACTGATCCTGGTCTTGTATACACAGACATATAGCTTCATTTCTTCAGAATAGCCCTGAGAATCCTTCCCCAGGTCGAATCAATTATTCTGCAAGGGACCTGCTTTTCAGTTCCCCATCTTCCTTGCTGCCTCCTGGCCTGGATCTATTTGAAAGGGACTAAAGAAACTCCTTTTCCTCTTCTTTCCTTTTGACAATTTTGTCTGGATTAGTGATCTCTTATGCCCAACAGAATAGGCTGACCTTCCTAAAGGTGTGACAAGTGTAGCTTTAACCATTTTCAGTTACTTTGCCATAACAAGAAGGTTGAAAACTGTTTGCCTATTATTTTCCTGACCATCATGCATCATGGCTCGTTTAACAGAGAGGTGAGTAACATAAAGGCTTTGGATTTGAGTAGACCCAGTTCAAATCCTGACTCTATCACAGGACTTTGAGCAAGTTAATGTCATCTTACAGCCATTATGATAACTGTCCCAACTATTTGATGATAAGGTGACAGAGATCAGTTTTATCCTCATGGTAGTTGGTGTTACCTGCTTCTTTATTCAATGTCACCCTGAATGGAGGTGACTACAGTGGGTGTGGACAATGCCTGGAGCTATTCACAAGTTTGTTAGTTTCTTTCCCTTCCCCCAAAACTTTTCTATCTTGGTAGTTGCTGCCTGAAATGCCACTGTTAGAACTTTCTTCTATTTATTTTAAAGTTTTGATGCATAATAATATGTAGCATTCCTTAGGAAAGAAAACATTTGAAGCTGTTCACTATTGAAGTGTCAACGAATGTCAGATTCTTCACAGGAAGCCCTCTCTTTTGAGTAAAAGAAAAGCTTTCAGGCAAGCATGAGGGTCATGTGGTCTGAGGACCAAGATTATCTACCTAGAAACCTAGTCTAGATTTGGTTTCTTGTGATTCTCTGCACATCACTTGGCCTCCAGTTTGGGGATGTCTGAGAGACATTCCCTGTGAGCCAACCAGTTTCCTAGAGGTACTATAACTATTGCAAGTAGCTCCTTCTGCAATTGTAACTATAGCCCTTGAAAATAAAATACCACTCTCTGTCTTTTTTATTTTGTTTTTCTTTGCTATCCTATTTGGGTTAATACTTCACAACAACCCAGTTCAGCTAAAATGACTTGAGATCTGTTTGTGAGTCATGCATAGTGACCACCATTAAAAATTGTACTGGACTTTGGTTTCACAATAAGGAAATCACATAAGCCCTAGAGCCCTGGCTTCAGAAATGGCACAATGGAATGAACAATATGAAAAGTAGATAATGGATCCACAGTGATTTAATTCTCGGTGATATTTTCAGTTTATGCAAATGCAAAAAGAAAAATAAACCTGGCTACTTGGGAAAAAAACAACAGAAACCAAAAAAATATTTAGTGTTTGATCAAGCAAAAATCCTTTCACACATCTGCCAAGAGAGTTAAAACAAATATAGATGTTAAATAAAAGGCCCAGGTACCAAAGAGCAAAATTTAATGAAAGCTAGAACTGTTAAGTATGGGTTCCTGTTGAGAAAAATGTCAATCTTTCAGAGTTTTCCCATTGTTCTATTTTTAAGAAAAGTGTAGTAAAAATACATCATACAAGTTAACTTTTTTCCCCCCTTGCTTTTGTTTTCCCTGTCACTTCTCCATTGACAAAAAAATATCTTCCATTGGAGTCTTGGACCCCCACTTCACATAGACCTTCATTTCTAGCGTAGAAGGCCTCTCACCATAGACCATGTTACTGGTGAGCTCAGTAGCTGGAGAGGCATCCTACCAGGCCAAAGGCAAAAAGTCTTTGAAGCATGTTAATGGTACAGGGTAATTTCCAACTCCTCTGAAATGCAGGTTCCCTAATGGCGGGTCATACCAGATTCTGCAGTGGTAGGATAAAGGCTGAGAAAAATCTTTCAAGAGGGTAGGGGCTGTGGAGGATATCAGCTGGCACTAGTGGAAAGTGATAATCCACCTCAAGGGTCTTGCTTCACGTATCATTCCCACATTGACATGTGAGAGACTGACCAATAACATTTGAGCTGAAAGAGCAAAGAGTTTGATTTTGGGAATGGTTCTTTGCTAAGGCTGAGGAAAGAAGAATGGGAGGGACATAGAGGTGGTGGGTGTCCACTGAGAGAATCTATAGATGAAACTAATCATGCTGCCTACTTGTAGGCAGGCTTCAAAACCTTTAGTTTGTCAATTGCTAATGATAACCCCTAGCAGAGAAGACTGGATAGAAGTTGGGGATAAGGGAACAGCCAGAATATGGTTATCAATAAAAGCTAATGACACATGGCACACACTGAATCATGCACCTAGGAGATGGCTGCTGGAGAGCTGGAAGCCAATTGCACCAAGAATGAGAGTTGGGATCTCCAAGAACACCATGTGCTAGGAACTGCACCCTCCCAACCACAGTTGCAGTCTGCCTGGGCTGCTCTCCACAAGCCCTGTCACCTCTCCAGTCTTGCTTTAGTTCAGCTTTGTAGTCATGATCTTAGGTGTATTGATTCTGGTCACCAGAACATAACATCTCCATTCTGCTTTAACCAGGGGGAAGGTCGGCCTCCTTGGCTTAAAAGTCGGGGCCAGGGATCTTAAGGACCCCGATGTCATTATCAATTTAATCCATCTCCGTTTCATCCTCCAAATAATTCAGCATTGCGTATTTTACTTTTTAGAAAGTTGTCTGGCCACATGCTAAAATAACACTTTTATATGGACATGAAAACCCAAGTTCTTGGGTCAGCGAAACCCTACATGTCATATTCAGCCTCTCACCAAAGAGAGGGCACATCATGGAAGGTTCTATTGCTTTTGGGCTTCGAAGAAGCTTCCTTTTCCAAAATTCTTTCATTACTTTTCTTTTGCATTTAGCTTGCATAGCATTTTCCCTCATATCAGAGGCTCCAAAGAGAAAAAGAGTCTATTCCTCAGTGGGGCTCCTGCTCAGTTGTTAAGCAAACGAGAAGCAAAAATCATGGGTGCTATCTTCCTGGCTGCCAGCTGTTCCCAAGTCTCTATTTGGCTCAGGAGGCCAATTGCCCTTCAGCCATCAGAATGCCTTTGGGCTTGAATGTAGTCAGAAGGACATACTTCTCAGGGCTGAGGTTGACTCTGTGAAGAAATATACCATTCCACCTAAGGCCTATGAGATGGCTCTTATACATTAAAGGAAGCTTTATCGGGGCTTCCAGCAATTACGCCATGAATCCTTCTGAGTGCACACCTGCCTTTGCCCTCTCCGCCACCCTTGGTCTCACTTGCTTTTCACACACATTCTCAGCTAAATCAGTGTTTAGGCAGTGCTCTGTCTGGGGAAGGCAGCTCCCTCCTTCAATGACCTCCATCTCCATCCATGGCTTGGAGCAATAGGCTGGAGGGTAACTTGGAGAGCTCCAATGCGAATTAAAGTTGCTTTTTTCTTTTTGCTTGCTTGTAAGTGGAACAAACCTGTAATCTCCAATCTGAAAACTGAAGAGGGGTGGGTAAGGAGTTGGGAATAAGAAGTAAGGATAAGGAAGGGGCCTAACAGAACCTGCAAACCATGAGTATTAGTAAGAAAAAAATTGCACACACTAAGACACATTAACAAATGAATTAAAAGAATACAGTACAGTTTCCTCATTAGTGTTCTGATGACAGTATTGTCAGAGACACAGGCTCTTTTAGATAGGGTTATTTCCTCTTATTGCAGTGCAGTGTGATTTATCATCCTTACTTAGCAACGGAAAAGGGTGAAAGAACATCAAAAAAGGGGTAGCAGAATGGTTTTCAGTTCTTCAGGAAAATCTGTTGAATCCTCCTCCTTGTGGTCATAAGTGGTTGGTGGCGGTTTGCGTTTCATTTTGTTGTTTTTGGCACTGAAGGGCTTGGGATGGGGTTGGAGGAGCCCGAGCCTGCTCCCAAGGGGTCTTCATCTGTTCCAGTTATAATCCTGTGGCTCCCAAGGGCATCCCTGAACTGTGACTCATGCAGGGAATTGATTGCATGGACTTGGGGAAGTCATGGCTGACCACTCGGCCATTCTCTCCACTACCACCACCACCACTGGCTCCTGCCCCACTGTTTCGGGGGAGTGTCGATGTCCGTATGGCTTCATTGATGGATTGCTGTGGGATCAAACAGAAACCCTTTTCAGGAGGACCATGGGGTTCTTCCCCAGGTCCTTGGCAATGATTGGCAAGGAGAAAGAGTCAACACTGGACTTAACATGTCACCCCCTATCCTTTTACCCATCCAACTCCCTTCCTATTCTGTAATGCTAATTTTCATTTCCCATGACCTCACAAAACTGTTCCACGGCTCTGGAAATGTCTGATCTCCTGTTTGGATCTTAAGTTCTCTGTTTAATGAGGTTTGCTGGACTAGATGATCTCTAAGATCCTTTTTGGTTCTTATATTCTGTGTTTTCTAAAGGTGGAATAGTTCTATGGTTGTATTGATGATAATGTAGCAACATGAACCAAATGGAAAAGCTCTGGAAATGGAGTTTAGAAAACTTGGATTTTAGTTCTAGTTCTGACATAAACTATTCGTGTGACCCTGTACATATCTCTTTATTTCTCTAGACCATTTAAATCTCCAGGTTTATGAAATATGATTATCTATGTACCCACAGGCTTTTATTAGCAAGAGTGATGCCACTATGTGGACAATTATTTAAAATGTTAAAAATTAAGGCTGTGTCATTGTTGGATTAAAATAAAAAAAACTTTCTCTGATTTACCAGGAAAATGCTATCCTACTGCTGGCAGCATGTGTTAAGGGAATGTAGGACTTAGTTGAATAATACAATAGGCAAAATGTAATTGCAAAGGGGCATGTGCTAAAGAAAATGTGAATGCATTGCAAGGATAATTATCTGTCAAATGCTTCCTATCAGCACATATCACCTGCAATTCCAGGTTGACTTCCGATCAGTGCTAATAAGCTTTGGGATTTCTAGATTGTTGGAATTCTAGATATGAAAAAGACTCCAATAATCACCCAAAGATCAGGTGAGTTAGGGGGAATGTTCAAGAACACAATATGGGATTAAAACCATGTCCTACTAGACAAGAGGAAGGGTTTTGTTCTGAGTTCCTTTGGAGAAAGAAACTTCATAATATGAATTCCAAATCTGTATTTCTTCCTCTCACTCTAACTTCCCATTAAATTATTCTCATAGAATTTTTGAGGTGGGGCTTGTTTTTGTTTGTTTGTTTGTTTGTTTTGGTGGGAATCAATATAAAGAAGAATTATCAAGTTGAGAGGTTTCTTTCTTAAAGGCCAGCCTTACTCATCCTGTATTCCATTCTTACATTTTTCTTGAAGCCATCCTAGACTGTACCAGCAAGTGCTGGACCCCTCACCTTAGTACTCATACATTATGCATTCTCTTGTAACAGTTCTGCTTCAGGTATTGAAGTTTCATCTTTTTTAAGGGAGCTATCTGGAGAGAGGCAAGGGCCAAATCTTTTCATTCCTTAACTATCTCCCAGAGTGTCCAGCTTATACTTGAATTTTGTCTAAGAAAACCCAACCACCTAGGATGCTTCTTAAACATTATATGGCTTTCTCCTTTGCATATCATTATATTCTAGTGGCTTGAAAAGGTTATCTACCTATTTTGGCCAGACTGACTAACCAGGGCAGTTTTGACTCAATTTTTGTTCTTTCTGCAATACTTTGTTGGGAATATCTTCTTATTGCTGGCAATTCTGTCAGTGTTTTTCAGTGTTATTTCTTTTTAAAATCAACGATTCAGACAAATTTGCTCCAAATGATGTTCCACCCACACTGGTTTTGTCTTTTCCTCAAACCCTCAGAGTTGATTTATTTATATTCTTTCTTGGTTGTCCTCCACTGAAGAGGAAGTTTGGATTGCATTCTTCTAAGTCAAGGCCAAATAAATACCACTGTAATGCTCTATGGGGGAAATGTGAAATGAAAACATGAAGAATTAATGGTTATTTATTCTCACCTAAAAATGTTGAAAATAACTTTGTGTCTGTAAAATATGGAAACGTCTATAGTTTAACTTGAAATGTCTACCTTCTATTATTTTTTCTCTGTCTCATCCCTTTAATTAAAAACAAAAAGTTTAAAGTTCATTCTAATGACCTTGGGCTTTGTTTCTGTAAAGATCTCACACATTACCATTGAAGTTAATGGTACTTGTTCAATTTATCTTAAAGGAAAAGATTGGTGGCACAGTCAGCATTGCTGCCTATCAAAGTGTGAGAGAACATAGCCCAACATGTAATTAAGACCCTCTAACGTCATGTCACTGAGCATTGGTTTTCAAGGAAGCTGAGGCTTCTCAGAGGTCCGTGACTCTATACATCTATTGGTGGTGGGTACTGCCTGATAACTGGTTTCCTTTCTAACACTTTTGTGGATCTCAGGAGAAGAGATGAAGAGAGCCCAAACTTTGGAGTGGAAAGCAGTGCTAAAAATGACTAGCTCATTAGTTCAAACTTGGCTGCACATTGGAATCACTTGGGGAATTTTGGAAAACAACAACAAACAACAACACTGAAGCCTGAGACCTAATCCCAAAGTTGACTTGATAGAGTGGTGTGGGGCCTGGATATCTTGAGTTTTAAAAACTCCTCAGGTGATTCAATTATATAACCAAGGTTGATATACACTGATCTGGGTAATTTCATTCACTTTATAGAGAAACTGAGGACTTATGACTGACTTGCCTAAGCTTACAGTTATGGGGTCTAGTGCCTTCTAACTATGGTTCTTCTGTGTCCTCCTTGCCTCTCCTCCCCCACAGCTAATCTGTCATAACAGAAGCAGTTTCCCTTTTTGCCTTGGGGAAATGTTGTTTTCCCTTGTCCAGTTTTGACATGCCAGCTGTTTTTAAATGTCATCCTTAGAGATACTGTTTTGAAATTGATACTCAAGGGAGAAAAGGGTGAGTGAAAAGTTCAAAGTTGGCTCTTCAGAGACTCATTTCATTTCTCTAACAGTGATTGCATCCCGACTTCTTAGCTGCTTGTTTTCTAAGAAACATCTGCCCAGGCTCCACACATCATAGAGTACCCTAATAAAAGCTCAAACCTCAGTAATGACCTTATCCTAGCACGTATGCTAAGAGCCAGAGTGACCGCCTGCTGGGATGGATGCACACCCCCTCTCTGCTTCGAGCATTACCAGGCCTCTCAGCTGCTCATTAATTCCACAGAAATGTGCAAAGCCTCAATTGTGGTAGCTTAAACATGGCCTGTGTTAGTAGAGCCACATGCAATTATGAAAGGTCAGCAGCTTTCTGAGGGTGGGAGAGCTGGGGGTTATTTTCTTTTGGGAGCAGCTAAGAACTCAGATTCTGGTCTATTTTCCAGACAGAGGGAAGAAGTAGAGAATCCAATTTGGAGTTTGTCTTAGGTTATACTTTGCTGTTTTATTACAATTTATATTAGACACAACTGTTCTGGTTGCCTGAATCCATCTCTGAGTTCCCAACTCTTATATTTTTTCTCTTCCCTCAGTCTTCCGGTATCATGGACACCCTAGCCTTATTCTGATTTCTGGGCAAGAGTTCTGGTGTTTGGGTCTCACACACTTGTGCAATGTTTTCTGGCAACTCTCTTTCCATGAATTTCTTTCATACTTCAGATGTTAAACATTGCTTTCTCAAGGAAGCCTTTCTGACCTGCCCAGCCACCATTCCCTGATCAAAACTTGGCTACACTGGGCATTTTTCTTTGTAACATTCATTGGATACTTATTTGCTTATTTTCTGTCCTTTTCATCAAACTCTCAGTGTCCTGAGAGCAGACACTGTGTCTGTTTTATTCCTAACTGCATCACCAATGCTGAGCTATGACTAACATATGGTTATTATTGGAAGGTTTTCTATGGTCCAGACATATTGCCAAGCTCATTATGTCCATTTTTTCATATAATCACCACAATAATTTTATGAGGTATGAACTATCACTAGCTCCATTTTACAGAAAATTGGGATCAAAGAGCTATTGAAACTTATCTAAGATGACACAGTTAATAAATAGAGCAAGTGGGATTATATTCAGACTTTCAGACTCTAGAGCCTGTGCTTTAGATCATTATATTGTACTATATCCTAAGGGAGCAGTGAGAAAGGGCTACTGTGATAGGTACTGGGCAATTCCAAACCCAGTGATTTGGGTTACGGTCCATGGGAGGATTTTGGGGAGTTATAAAGGCTGAAGCTCATTTAAACTCTTTTCCTGTTCCCCTTGTTGCCTCTTGAGTGGCCTTTCGTCACTTTGAAGGGTAAGTTAGGGGAGTCTTTATGTTCTGGATGTAATAGGCAAAGGAAGCTTTGTGTAAGTTCTAGGAGGCCTTGTTGTGTTTAGCCAAACCCTTTGGAAATTTAGACTAGGTTTAGGGTCTAAAGCCCATGCTTTTGCTATGTTTTGTTCTTGGACCTGATAGTGGGTGAATTGGTCAAAGGTAGGAATAAGGGGTTTCTAGGACCTTTGACCAAATACTATCACACTGCCATCCCTTAACTGTTCCTGTCATTTTATCTTAGGAAAGTCTCCTTTTGAATGGGCCCTATGGGGCAGAAGACAAGAAGAGCTTGTGCAAAGGCACATGGGTGGAAAGCATAGGTGGGTAGTTGGAGTATGGACTATGTAAGGAGAGCAGATTGCCTGGGAAGGGAAACTAGGATGGAGCCATGAGATGGAATTGCTGAATGCCAGGATAGAAGGCCCTCCTCCCCAAACTTACAGTTTCTTTGTATAGAACAGGATATAAAGTTTCCAAACAAGGGAAATAAGTGTCCAGCAGTATCTTCTTTAAGAATGATCTCAGACATATGTGTAGGGCTGATGGCAGAAGTCTATGATTGTGATTTAATAGTGGGTGTGCTGAGCTTGGTAGCACTTGCATATTGTAAAATGAGCATCTTAGGGTGCATTCTAGGAGAGTCAACTCTACCAATGAATCTTTTTAGTCTAGTCAAGTCAAAGCAACAGCCTAGGGTACATATAGCTCAGATTGACCATGCTTGTCTCTCTTTCTGTTGGTTTGAATCCTACTTGTGCTCCCTCTTAATTTCTGCCTCTTCCTGGAAGACTTCTCTACTTTCTTTTTCTTCTATATTGCTATAAGCCTTCCTATCTATACCATAGATTGCTTCTCTGAGTAATTTTTCTGGGTCAATCTTTGTTGAAGGTGATGAAGGCTACAGATTCCATCTAAGTCCTCTCTGTCTCCTCAGGATGTCTTGATCATGGTTTTATTCCCATTATTACCACTTCTATATATATTTTCTTATTGAAGCTAAATGATGAAATGTGAGAGGCCTTGAAAGTCATGTAATCCAACTCCCTTCAGTCTATATTCTTGCTAAGAGTAATATAGCCTCTACTTGTATGCCTCCAGTTATGAGGTACATGCTACTTATTGGGACAGTCCATCCCATTTCTGGATAACTCTGAAAGAAAGTAGATCTCTCTTATTGTGCTAGCATCTGTTCTCCATAGCTTTTGATCATTAGTTCTTGTACATTTTTGGATTTCACAGACCTAGTTTGTTTTCTTTCCCACTTGAAAAGCCTTCATATTTTATAGGTAATTTTCATATCCTCCATAATTCTCCCCTCCAGTTAGTTGCCTTCAGCTATATTTGATGCAATTTGGGATTATCTGGGGAATCTTCTTAGCCTTTTCTGTGCATGATGTTCATTGCCAAATCTTGTATTACAATGTAGTAGCTAAGAAAAGACCTAATTTACCAAGCATGACAAGATCATCCATTTTTCAGAGGGTGGGCACCCTCTCCCTATATCGGGAGCTACATTTCTATTAATGAAAGCTCAATAATAATCTATCAGAGTAGCCATCACTTTTACCTCATGCTGTGTTCACTGTCCACTTCAACTCTTAACTTTTAATCTCACTGTCCCATCATCTTTGGCTGAAGTAGTTATTTTCTTGGGCTTTATGTTTACTGTTTTCTTCTCTTCCCTTCACTTCCTTTCTCCTTCATGCCCTCCCTCCTTTGATCCTTCCTTCTCTCCTTTGCTCCCTCCCTCCTTCCCTTGCTCCCTTCCTCTTTTCTTCCCTTCCTCCCTTCCCTTCCTTATCTTTCTTCCTTTCCTTCCCCCTTTCCCTGTCACCATCCTCAGCAGCTTTCTGCACCCTGTCTGGGCTGACCTCAACCTCCTGTCATTCCCACCCTTTGTAATAGCGAGAACCCAGGAAACACAGCTGTGTAATAAATACAACAGGTTAGGGGAAAGGCCTGGGGAGACGATGCCACCTTCATCCTCTTGGACTCGCTACGGGATTTGTAGCAGAACTCGATTAAGGCAACCAGCATGGCTAGTCCAAGTCCTCCAATCAGGATGTAGAACACACCCGCCACATTGCTGAGGCTCAGAGCGCTTGTCTTGTCCTAGGAAGAGGAGAAGGGGAAGGGGGGAGGGGAAGAGTAAAGTGAGCCAAGAGACTAGAGACCATCTAAGTAACAATACTTTACACGCATACACTCAACCCCATTACCCTCTTTAATATTCATAATAGTAGGAAAGGCTTTTTATTCACTGACAGAGTATTAAACATTCCCCAGAAAAATGTGTGTGTGTGTGTATAACAATTTTCTAAGCAGCCATGAATATGTTTAATTTATAATTACATTCCACTCCCCCCTCCCCACCCAATCCTGATCTGTGGGAGGGGTGATGCCATAAGAAATTTAGGACAACTTCTAAAAGATCTGTACCTTTGAGTTTACCCCATTCTTTCAGAAAATTGTCCCTTAATTTTCAGCTCAGTTTCTGTGCTCTATCTCTTCTGTTGCTCAGCAACACATTTGCCTTGCTTATTATGTCTCTGGGCATTTTTCTGTGAGTTGGTACTTACAATGAACTTTCCCTTATATGTGCATTTGATTTCAATTTAATAAGACAGTTATTGTACATATAATAAAAGATCTACTAACATATACATTTAACTTACTGCTTTGAGGTCTACTTTAGGGAAAAAACTGGAGGCTTGGAATAGTAAAAAGGCAGTGAAGTAGAAATATGGCTGTATTAAATCCTAATAATTTTGCTTAATTAATGTCGTTTTTATGTTGGAGGTATGTTCTAAAAAAACCACTGTAGACAGACTCAGGTGGCTGAATTTAGAAATCTGTTGCCTGAGGTAAAAGATCTTGTACTGGCTTTGGATGAGGGTCATGGAACAAGGTGCATAATTTCTAAGGGCTTGGGGATAAGTACCCATGTCTAGTAGGAGGTGACATAGCTTGCTTTATGGGGCCCAAGAAAGGGGGCGGACTGAGGGGACAACACCTTCCCAAGTGGTGAGAACAATCGAACAAAACTGTTGGCTCAGGGAGGGAGGAATCTGCTTAGTGAGATTCTTGACACAGACAAGAGAACATCTTTAAGTCCTGAAAGAATACCCATCCCCAGATGTCATGATGGCTCTACCACCTTTGCTTATAGTGTTTGCTCAGGTACAAGTTTCTCATTGAAATACATAAAATGCACACCCCAGATGGCACAGGGATATATCACAATTGGTTGGTTGGTGGCACTGGATAGATATAGCTTTTACATCTGTGTGTGTGTGTGTGTGTGTGTGTGTGTGTGTGTGTGTTTTCAAGTGGGGATATAGGTGAGTCACACAAAGGGTGAACTCTCTTGCCCTAGGTACTCCTTTGACATCTGCCAAGTAGAATCTGGACATGTGGAAAGGGGTCTGTTGCTGACCAAGTCTTTTACTTCTCCCCTAGTTCCCTTGGTGCATTGTACAGGATTCAGCAGGGCTGATCTAGGGGGCTACAGCTGGCAAATAGCAGCATGTCTTCCTTCCCTGAAGCATCCATATCCAGCAGAGTTATCTAAAGCTCACCCCTTTGGAGTCTTCCTATATTGGTAAAGCAGATGGCCCTTGAATATGGGTTATACTTGGAAAGGCATATTCTGGCTTTGGAAGAAGTGGAAATGGTTATTCAAAGGAGTAGAATTTCATCTGCTCTGGTATAATGGTCTGATAAAGGAAATGTGCAAAAATGAGTATCGTACTTGGTTCAAGAGTTGGTTGAACAAGCAAATCTCACATGGCATGACATTTTAGAACACTCAAAATATCTCCATGTTTGTTGTTCAGGAGGTTTGTAATTCTGCTTCTGGATAGTAATTTAGAGTCCTTCGAGTAATCATGGTTAGCAGAAGTTCCCATAAAACCTTTCTGTGTGGATAGGGCTAGGGGTGTGGTAGGGAGGCATGTTAATGTATTACTAGCTCACACCTTAGAAAGGGAGTGTAGTGACAGTGATGCTCAGAGGGAGTGGATGAAGAACAGGCCTGGGGGAACATGGCAGACAAAAGGCTGTAAGGAAAAGAAAAAGTTCTATTGACTTCATAAGCTGACCAGCCTTTCATTAGCTGAAGTACAAAATGCATCTCTGGATCACCAACGCTCTTTCTGTTTCCTTCCTTGGTATGGAAAGCCTTCAAGGATAAGAGAATAGTGGGCATCTTCTTTTATTACTATTCTTAGAAAAAACACACATAAAAATGAGAGCCTTCCTGGCTGTAGAAGGTGGAGTGTCCATTTCTGGAATATCTGAGAAGGAAGTAGGGCTAGATAGTCACATGGAAGTGGAATTTGAGGGCATAGTCTATATAACAGTAGAAGGATGAAAGCCCAGTGACTGAGCATTTGTTTATGTTTGGATATGGAGAACATCTTTCACTCCCAAAGGAGGTCTCTGGCCCATGGAGACCAATGCATGAATGTGTGTATGCGTGGTGGTGGTGGGGGGAAGTGTGAGGGGGAGCGTGGTGCGAGGGGAACATCCCATACAAATAAAGGAGTAAGGTAGATGGTATTGGGACTACCCCATCTTAGGGCACACAATGTCATTGATCCTTCTTTTAAAAAAAATATTTTTATTGATTTCATTGAGGAAGGGAGAGGGAGAAAAAGATAGAAACATCAATGATGAGAGAGAATCATTGTTTGGATGCCTCCTGCTTGCCCCCTATGGGGGATTAAGCCCGCAACCCAGCACCATGCCCTAAAGGGGAATCGAACCTGGGACCCTTCAGTCTGCAGGCAGATGCTCTATCCACTGAGCCAAACCAGTTAGGGATTGATCCTTCTTTATGCCAACTCAGTTACATAGTAGCAGGGGTTAGGGAAGACTCTGTAATGAACAGAGTACCTGAGTCCTATCACCACCATTATGAGATGGCAAACTTAGATTAGCACAATTGTCCAAATTTGACACAATTTGATAGGGTGTGGAATGAAGGGCTGGTGTTGGTGTCATCTTAGCCCATATGGTTGAGGAGTTTACGTGTAGATACGGTTTTATGATGTCGCTTATGTGTGCCATTAGCTTTTTGATAGCACCAAATTTAATTCTTTCAAAGAAGGCCCAAGGCCCTGGTATTCTGTTAATTTGCCCTTATTGACTCTCTTTGACTCACTCAGTTGGAATATGATGAGGTATTTTAAGAGATAAACAGCAATCCCTTTTATTTGAGGACCAGACCTCTGATTCCTCCTCCAGTCCATCGTGTTCCTACAAGAAGATACTTCCTCAGACTTGAATACTAACAGCTATATTCATGCTTCCCAGGCAGGTTACAAGCTTCCCGGCTATGAGCAGGGAAAGGGGAAAGATGGAATTTGAATCTTCTGAGCACCCCTCTGGGGAACCACATTTATCTCCCATCCGATAGCAGCTGCATTCCCCAAAGCCAGGCAGCTTGTTGGTGGGAGTGAAAAAGTCACAACTTGTCTTCCACCAGGAGGGGCGAAAGAGAGTGACAGTACTGAGAAGAATGACAAGTGAAAAGAAAAACAAAAATTCTATCAGAATTGTTGGGCTTGTTGTTATGGTGATGAGCCCCCCTTTCATCTGTTCTCCTTAACCTGTTTCCTTATTTGCTGCTTCTGTCACATGGAAGAAGATTATTTTCTTTTTTATATTTTTTCTGTGCTCTTCCCACATAATGGGGGACTGTCCCAGACTCCCTCTGTGTTTCTGAGCCAACATCCCTTCCAAGAATGTGTGTCTGTTGAGAGTGTTTGTGAGGAGGTTTGAGTCAGGCCTGAAGCAGATAAACTTGGAGGTTTTGAAATGACTTATGTAGAAAGTTTTAGGGAGAAGTCAAGGCCTTTGGCCATAACACATCCCCGAACCGAGACTACTGCTCCTTACCTAAGGCCTGCTAAATAAGGACTAAGTTTCAGGGTTCTCCAAATGCTTCCATTCCTTCTTATCTTCCTGGTGAGAGTGTGAACTCTTACATAGCAAAGGCTGCAACTTAAGCTTCTCTCTACATTCCACAGGATTTCTACACATTTTCTGATATGTGTACAACTAGAGTTTTAGGGGCTTCTGTAAGCCTTCCACCTGTTAACTCCGGAACCAGACTGCCTTTCAGGGCCATGAGGAAAGCCCAGCCTCTCTTCCATCTATTAACCTGTCTGCTATAATGGGCTTTCTCTCGTGCTTTTCCAACACTTAATGGTTTGGGCAGTGAGCCATTTTTCTGATGATTGGTTATTTCCTGGGAGTGAAGATTGAGTGGCTGGCTAGGCTCACTCTCTAGCTAGGATCAAAGAGGAAGCTATGAGAAGGTGGATTTGATTCAACTAAAGAAGACCTTTTCACTGTCCACAAATGGAATGCCCTTCCATGGACATGGTGAGTTCATCAAACATGAAGGTATTCAGGAAAAAGCTGATGAGGTCATCTAAGGGATCCAAGCACTGGACAGAGAGTTATACCAAGTGACTTTTGACCTTTGTCCCAACTCCAAGAGATTCAAGTCATCTAAGGAGTTCCTAGAGGGTCTAGGATCATGCCTTTTATAAATTCTCCCTAGAGACTAACTTCTTTAGGGGATGCAGAAAAGGAACTCATGCTAATTGGCAACTTCTGCTGTTCCATTTCCAATCTAGGCCAGTTCCCTAGCCTGCATATTTTCCCCAAGAGCAACACAGGATGAAAATTGGCCCATTGTACTAATAATTGGCAAGGCAGATGCTGTGAAAGGGAGGTTGTGGGGGTGGCTTTCCTCAGCAGTGTGTGCTCAGGGAACGGCTGCTGTACAATGCACCACAGAACATCCTGCCTCAAAACAAAATTGCAGCAGAGAATCAAGGAGACAATGTGGGTCAGAGAGGGGAACCCATGGGCTGGCTGAGGCTGAGACCTCTTCCCAAGTGGGAGGAATTTCCTAAAACAGAGGCACAGACTGAGGGGAAAGTGGATGTCTTCCTAGGCAACTTTAGTTGTGAGTTCAGTATATGACTGGACTATGCATTAGGGAGCAATGGTCTTGCATGTCAGAGGAAAATCAGGCCTACTGTCCCCAGAGGTGCTTCTGGCTCATGGACCCAAAGAAAGAATTTTAAAGGACAGATCTTTGTTTCTGTCTTGTCACTTCTTCTAGGGCAGTGATGGGAGATTTAGGATGTATGGCTCATGGCCACTTGGCAGGACTTAGGGTATTTCAACATTCAATCTCTGATCTGAGTAATGATTGTGTATTGGACGTGTCATCTTGGAGCACACATAATGCCTAGGAGATTCACCTAGGCAATTCACCATTGAAGTCGCTGGTTCTCTTGAGGCCATTGCTTGCTCTGCCTTACAGATACTGGGAACCCAGACCCTGAGCAGGATTCTAGCTGAAGTCTGAGCCTCTATGGTTTAGGGCAGGAATCGGCAAACCATGGCTCTTTGGTCCCTTGAGTGTGCCTCTTCCACAAAAACACCACGGCTTGGGCAAGTCTATTTTGAAGAAGTGGCATTAGGAGAAGTTTAAGTTTAAAAAATTTGGCTCTCAAAAGAAATGTCAATCGTACTGTTGATATTTGGCTCTGTTGACTAATGAGTTTGCTGATCACTGGTTAGGGGAGTTGGAATGATTTCTGTATCTTAAGGATTTCTGTCACAAGGATTCTTTCCCTATCCATGTCCCTCTGGCATTGCTTCTTGGGGTGTTTTTAGTATGGCAGCCTTCAATAGATAAGTGAGGAAGTGACAGTATAGGATCACTGCATAATTTCAAGGTCTTTCCAGGTGTCAGGTGCTTTTTACCTATGAGGGGGACAGGGATAGGTGTTTCCATACAGTGCAATGCTATA